>CM073542.1:20100067-20402567 GCA_037074615.1 Leucaena leucocephala | reverse complement strand
TTCTATTTAAGGGGACATTTGTGGTCCAAGTATCCCTCCAAAAGTCAATCCTAGCCCCATCACCTAGCTGCCACAAAATCCGATGCTCTAATAAACGCCTACCTGCCAGTAGACTACTCCAAGCCCAAGAAGCTCTGCCCCGTTTCTTTGCAGACATAAAAGGGCAGTAAGACCCATTGTCTATAGGTTCAACTGGCGAAGGGATAAGACATACTATTATTTAGAGTATATTTGAACCCTGGAGAGTACCATTTTATTGTGGTTTTAGTCACGGCACTTGGAGAGACATCCTAGCTCTTGGGTACTTAGGTTTACGCCTGAGGGTAATAGACGGCTCGCCCTGCCCAACATTGGTATCGCTTAAGAGGAAAGGAGACTTCGCCCTGCCCTTGGATCGTGGGTGAGCCCAACCCCTTTCTAAAAATTTTGTAACCAAAAAAAAAATAAAAAAAAATAAAAGGGCAGTGAGGATATGTGGGTTCAAAAACTGATAAAAAGGAGAGACATCATCATTTAAAATGTGTTTAATTTTTAAGAAATATTATTTTATTGTGATTCTAGTCGTGATATTTAAGAAGGTATCCTAACTCTTAAATATCTAAATTTATGCTCGATAGTAATTATCGACTCACTCTACTCAGATATTAGTATAATTTAAAAGGAAGAAAAACTTTATTCTACCTTTAGACTGTGGATGAGACTAATTTATTTTTAAAAAAATTTATAACAAAAAAAAATAAATAAAAGGTCAGTGAGGAAAATATGTTCCTTTAAGCATCCGAACCCGAAGTCTCTCCTGACCTTCCTCTTCCAGTCGAGTCTCAGATGGAAGAACTTGCTTGACGCCTCCTCCAGCTTGTGCCGGCACTCCGAGGGAACGCCATGTTTGATGATCTTGAAGAAGCCCCATTGCCTGCAGGCACGGCCTATGTCATTGACGAGGGCGTTCACGTCGGGGAGGTCGATGAGAGGGATTCCTTGGGCCACTTGCATGAGAGATGCGGTGGCTCTATGCTGAGGATCTTGGACGAAGGCAATGTCAACCTCTGCCATGGACGATGGATGAATGAATCTGCAGATACAAGCTAAGTACAACGTAACACGAAATATGTGAATGAGATTTGCTTTGTTTTGTGAACCAAACCCAGAAGGGCTCCGCTGTTTATACAACTACGTACAATATTATAAGGCTGCTCTCCCATATAATATTGATTCAAAGTTCAAACGCCCTGGCGCTTGACGGCGTCACGTTTGTGGTTAAATCATCCTTCAAGTAGTTAACTTGTACTCTATTTCCTATTCATGTTTTAAAATCCCATATATTATTTCAACAGAAAGAGATGATAGTGTTTATATATATAATAATAATCTCCTTTTGCTTGGGTCTTCTGTTGTCTCAAACTCATCCTTCATGTTTCCTTCTCAAATTGTAAAAATAATTAGTATGTAGCCACCACCATTAATGTCTTATTATATTATTATATTTATTAATGTCTTATTTATAGTACCCTGCCGCGTATATATATCACACAACCACACAATCATCTCTTGCTGGACCACTGGTGATCCTTTACTAATTACGTCGGATTTCAATTTTTCATTATGTCTATAGATTTTCTCTTATTATTGTGCTTTGCTCAAATTAAATTTTAAGTTATAATTTGGATAACATTATTATTATTTAAAATTTTTGAAGACAATATTACTCTTAACAAAATTTTAGATACTTTATAATTTTTTAAGATAAATTTATATTTTAACTCGTTGAAAAATTTAAAATGTTTATCTATGTAAATATTAAATAACTTACTGTTTCAGTCCATGAGCATAATTCTCACTAAAATATGCATGCCCAACTAGAGATTTCCAGGTCCATGAAACAACAGCCATTCATTCATTCTCCTCCAGATAAAGCAACACTACACGTGGCAGAAGCCCAATGGAGGAATCTTTTGATCTAGATAAGGAAACGGATTATGGCCTTTCTACAATCTTTTAATTTAGCTTCTTCCTCCTCATCACTTCCCACTTTGACACATTGGTGCACAACCTGAACCATCACAAAACAGAGCAACAATGGCTTCCATGACCATGGCTGCTTCATTCCTGGGTGGTGCAAGAACCAAAAACCCCTCATCTTCAACCCCTCGCAGGAGCATGATTGTGGCTAAAGCCATAGAGGGCGAAAGGGTGAATGTGGAAGCCATGAAGAGCAGCAGACAGGAAGAAGGAGGTAACAGTGGAAGGAGGGATCTGGTGTTTGCTGGTGCAGCTGTGGCAGCATGCTCCATCGCTAAGATTGCTTTCGCTGAAGGTGAGCCAAAGCGAGGAACCGCAGAAGCTAAGAAGAAATATAATGCTGTTTGTGTCACTATGCCTACTGCTCGTATTTGTCGCAACTGAATGAATTTTTAAGAGTTTTAAGTCATTTTGCCTTTTCTTTTTTTCCATTTCTTCTCCATCACTGTCATTTCTATGAGCTTCATGTACAATATCATATAAACATGTAATGCAACTGCCCCTCCCTCTCTCTCCCTCTCGTTTTCTCCATAATTGTATCTTCTTCCAAATATGAAATATCTGCTCAATCTTCTTACTTTTCCCTCAAAGTTTTTATTTTTTTTAGTATCATATGATGGGGTATTATATATACTTCTGGTTCTTCAAAACTAATAAAATCCTGATTGCTCCCCTGTTTACAGATCAAGTTTACCATAATAAATGTTTGATTCCAGTGTCTGCTAAAGGTTATATCAGAGAACTTATGAGCGGAATTTGATTGAAATCTTCCGAATTGCTTATATTTTTGCTTCATATGTTATCATTGACAGAAAGGAAATTACAAATTCAGAGGCAAAACAGGGCAAGTTAAGAACAGAGAGAAAGAGTGATGAGGAAATTTTATTTTCCAGATTGATGTCCATTGATATGGGTTTGAAGGCATCGCATTCTAATCTGCAGGAAAAAAATTGGAATTGGGTCTGTAAATTTACAGTCAGTAAATTAATCTAGAAACGCTGCTGGGTAACAGAAAAAACCCTTTTGGGTTCTAAAATACATCCCTAATAATGTAGAGGAAAATTTGATTTGAACGACTCATCATATCACTTTGTTTTTTAAATGCCATATTATCCCTCATAATCGTTTTTTCCTACAAATTTTAATATTATATAGTTATTATGTAAATCAGATATATATTTTATTTTATTCATACATAACAGAGAACCAAACATAAAATCAAATATTTGGATAATGGACTTCTAGTATCTCCACTTTTCCAAAAGAAGCAATATCCTCATATAAATGACCTTGCAAGCAAAATCAAATCCTTGGACTTTTTGTTCTGTATTTTAAGCCTTTGAAGCAGACCAAACATGAAAGTAAAAGAAAAATCTAAATAAGAGAATGTTTTACAAACCCCTGTCAATCACCATCATCCCCTACACAAGCATATTAATGTTAGGTCATATGTACCTTTCTTGAACCCATCGTCCGTGGGTTCAGCTGACGAAAAGGTGAGACATACTACCATTTAGAGTGTGTTCGAACCCTGGGAAGTATCACTTTGTTGTGGTTCCAGTCGCGGCCCTTGGGGAGGCATCCTACCTCTTGGGTGCTTAGGTTTACGCCTGAGGGTAATAGACGACTCGCCCTGCCCGACATTGGTATCGCCTAAGAGGAAGGGAGACTTCACCCTGCCCTTAGATCGTGGGTGAGCCCAACCCCTTTCCAAAAATTTTCTTTATCAAAAAAAAAAATGTACCTTTCTTGATATGGTTCCCTAGTTCGTTTCTCTTGGATAGAAAATAGGCTGAAAAGAACATAAATTTGGGAGGAACATCAACATAAAATGGCATCTTTCAGGCAAAAAAACAAAAGTTACCAGTGCACAAAAGCTAAATACAAGGCCTTATTGAAGAACGAGAGCTGAAAAACACTTCCCCAACTGATTAAATGGCAAAAAAACTGAAATGTTGTGTAAATACAGGACAGGACAAGACAAGCACCCAAAATTTTGATACAAAATGAGACTCGCAATCTTGACTGTTACAGGATAGTAACAGTTCAGAGAATTGAAGGTTATGGCCATTCATGTATCTAGCTTTCATTGCATATGCGTTCCTTGGCCAAGTCATTCACTTTTTCCATTTTGCTGGCTTGCAACAAAGTTGCGAATAACTTCCATAGCCAACTGATGAGCATTCTTGTTCTGAACCTTGGCCAATTCATCCATTGCTTCATATGTCTCCTTGTCAGCAAAAAGCTTGAGATTGTAGCGAGCCGGTACTATCGGTAGACCATCCCATTTCTCAACCAATTCTTTGAGCTTCTCAAATCCCTAAAAACAAAAATGGTGACGCCAAATTTTTCTCTAACCACCCTATAACTAACAAGGAAGAAATCCGAATGAAAGTATCAAAACTCACCATGCGCCATGTGAAGTCGCCAAATGATTCTTTGGACTGCCTCTTGCGCTTCCAATGATAAAATAGAGGTTCCAAAACTTTTTCAAGGTCTTGAACCTTCACCTTTTCCATGAAAGTTTTAGCTAAAGCGGTTTGATTAGGCTTTCCTCCAAGCCAAATCTGCATTATAAGGGAGGGAAAAAGTGAATTCAATAGATCTTTGAATTGTCTGCCAACTGCAAGCAGGAAAACCCATGGATTAACATACCTGGTAGCTGTTGGGGCCATCACCAACCAGTCCAAGTTCAGCCATGTATGGTCTAGCACATCCGTTAGGGCACCCAGTTACCCTCACAACAACAGACTCGTTATACTTCAGGCCAACCTAAATCACAAGAAGAAAGCTTTTTATAAAGAATCCCGAACTTTGAGCCACAATATCAATTGCAAAACTTCTATCGGCTCTAGTACCTTCTCAAAAACTGCACGAATCCGCTTAAGAAGGCTGGGTATCCCACGTTCAGCTTCAGTAATTGCCAGTGGGCAAAGGGGTAAAGCAGGGCAAGCCATGGCTGTTATATTAAGGGGATCTACATATCTAGGTTGCTGTTCAAAGCTAATAGGTCAGCGTAGACATATTATGACAATTGACATTGGTATGAAGACTTGTCATTCAAATTTAACAAGCAAATTAGAGAATTACTTGGCATGCAAATATAATTAAGTAATAAAGCAATCAGGCTGATCATTATTTCCAAGAAATCATATAATTCAATTAAGATGTAAAACTCTCACCAGCAGACCAGCTTGAGCAAGAACTGTAGTAATGGGCCGCTTCCATGCAGCAAGAATATCAGTCAAGATGATGTTTTGGTTTGGAGTAATCCGAACATTCAAATTATACTTCTCAATAACCTCCCGCAATGTCGTCTTCATTTTTCCAGCAACACGACCACTATCAACGTGAAGGCCACAAAATAACTTGCCGTCACCCTGTAAAAAAGAGAGTTAAGAAATTAGCCTATAATGCTGATGGGATGAAACAATCGTTTAGGCAAAAAAAGCATCATCGACAATTGTCAGCTAAAGAGTGCTTAAGCACATAAAAAGAGATATGAAAGTAGTTTTCTCATACAGCATAATTTGGTTACATCTCTAAGAGTTAGAACTTACATCATACAAAAAATTAGTAAAACCTACACCGAATTGAACTTAAAGCTTTAAAATATATTTAACTAAACTACTTGATATTATTAACATATTATATATTATAATGGCATGCCCCTACAAGCCAAACAGGATTGAAACAACTTTGACTTTGTCATATAGGATGATAAAGCTTGAGATGAAACATGTTTTGTCCTTGTATCAGATAGGGGATTTGATTCCACAATATAGATATGAAACATATCCAATATTCTTGACCATTATTCTCTAATTAAGCAAGTCAACCACAATATGGATGGTGTGGATTAGCAAAAACATAACGTAGTAATATTGCATGCCAAGCATACAATTTTCCCAGAAGACCAAATAAAGGCATCAGATATCATCTACTTATCTAAGGAACCGACCTGCTCATGCCAACCCAGATAATTTTTGAACTCCCACTCAGGCAATTCACGGGATGGTTCAAATTTCTTGCCATAATATTGCTCAACTACACTTCTGAACTTTTCAATTCCCCATGAGTCAATCAAATATTTCATTCTACTATACTTGCGGTCATCTCTTCTTCCGTTTTCTCGTTGTGTAACAACAATTGCTTTCACTGCATACAGAATATCCTCTTTAGGTACATAACCTAGAGGTTCAGCCAAACGAGGAAATGTTGCTTCCAACCTATGTGTTCTTCCCATCCCCCCACCAACCTGCAAGCACAATTACAAGAAACAAGTTAGGAAAGGGGAGAGAACTTTTGGTCAACAATCATTTTAGTTCAACTTACATATATGTTGAACCCCTGAGGCTCCCCTTTGTCATCAGTCACAACAACAACGCCAATATCATTTGTAAGAATATCCACTGAGTTATCAGTTGGCACAGTAACAGCAATTTTGAACTTCCTTGGCAAGAATTGAGTTCCATAGATAGGCTCAGATGAATCTGGGAAATTTGTGCCATGAGAGTTATCATTGCGTGCCCTCACAACTTCAGGAGGTTCTGCAGACATAAACTTCTCCCCATCTACCCACATATCGTAGTAGAAACCAGACTGAGGGGTCAAGAGTGCAGCAATGTTTTCTGCTGTTTCTTGTGCAAACAAGTAATCTTTTCTCACAAGTGGAGCAGCAGGAGCAAGAACATTTCTGTTTAGGTCACCGCATGCACCAAGTGTTGATCCCATATTCTTAATGATGGTACTCATAACCGTTTTAAGGTCCTTCTTGAGAACACCGTGAAGTTGAAATGTTTGTCTTGTGGTCAAACGAAGTGTTCCAATTCCAAACTGATCAGCAAGATCATCCATGGTCAAGTAAAGTCTGTTTGGAACTTTGCCACAAGGGTTTTTAGTGCGTAGCATGAACGAGTACGATCTTGTACCACGCTCATCTCTATTATACTGCTGATAGCTACCATGGAACTTGATCAATTGCGTGGCAGCTTCATTTATATTAGGAGCATCGGTCAGCAATTCCTCATTAAGAGGATACCTTATGTAATTACTTTGCTCTTTCAACAATTCAACCTTACTGCGCTTCTCTGTGGCAGTTTCAACCTTCGTCGGCTGCAAAGAAATTAGAGACACTATAAGGCGATTATTTTGAAGAAACAAAATGGCATCCTGATCACAGTGGGACCGCAGACGTTGGCTGCAGGAGCATTACATGAAGGAGATGAGTTTGAACAAAAAAAATTTCACCTTAAAACTGTCGGTATCTCTTTGAAATACTGATAAAACTAGCACATCTATAATGTCAATATTCATTTAGATTTTGAGCAAGGAATCTTTTGATCATTCAAACTTTATAACAGAGGAAAATAGAAGCACATCACCCGACACTGAAAACAAGCCATTTCGCTTAGATTGCCACCGCCAAATTAAAGTTTAAAACAGAGCTTATTGCGCTCATAACGCTACACTTTCTCAGCTTCCAAACAGTCCCATCGATAAAAATGAATAAAGGACCAAATTTCCGCTTCAGTTTTTTCAAGGAAAGAAAAAAAGATTAAAGTCATGAATGGAATCACACCGTGGACACAGCGCGGATGAGGGAGCGAGTAGAAGAAGAAACCGAAGAAGCATGGATGGTGCGAGTGAGAGCAAGTGAGTTAGCAGTCCTCAAGCCATGGAAGCTCGGAATCTGAACCTTGGGGTCCTTCAGAACAACAGGTTTCGCAGCTCCCAACGACGTCGTCATCCCCCGGAAAATTCCCCAAGCAGCCCACCGATAGACGAAGATCCAGCAAGAAGCAACGACAAAACGAAAATGGGAAGAGGGTTTTTATGTCAGGGTCTCAAAACAGAAATTAAATGAACGGCGTGCCAGTGAAGCAATGCGATTGGTAGATTAATAAAGTAGAAATGATGCTGCCGATGATCAATGGTATTTAACATTTATATATATATATACACACACACACATAAAAGATGTTGAACCAATGGCTATTATTCTTGGTGGGAAAATGCGGATCCCAGTAATTATTTGAGGAGAAATTAAATATGAGAGAGTTAATTTCTACCTATACCAAGATCATTGTGTACTCCCAAGAAACCCTAGTAGTATTGCTAATGGCCTATTTATTATCTCCTCATCATAACCTCTTAAAGGAAAATCACATGTGAAAGCTTTTCTACAAGATAATCAAAGAGCTTAGTCCTTGGTCAATAGTTTAACCCTATAAATATCATGCTTCTCAAACTTTTTAATCACCCCTCCATCTCTAGATATCATGACGATTCTACTCCTCCCCCTAACCTTTTTTCTCTTATAGCAATGATCCATGAATGTAGAATATTAAAAATATCAACACAATCAAGAAGCATGAAAGTTCTCTTGTGATGATGTCTTGGCTTTTTGGTCTTTTTAAATTCAATTGCATCGAAATAAGAAGCATCAAAATGGTGAGAGATTCTTTCATGCACAACTCTAGCAAGAGTCGTCTTCCCAATTCTTTTTTCATCAACGAGGGTTTTTTTGTTGTTGTTGTTAATTTCCGTGGCAACTTAATTTCATTTTGGGCCAAGATAATGCAGTGGAATATCATAATTTCTTGAGCCTGATTTTAAATGATGTTACTTCCGTGGTCCTTAATAAAATTCTCCATTTAATCTATGCCAGATGTCACATTATCATCATTAATCTGAAGTGGTAATTTTATATTAGAAGATTTCTTTATTTATTTTGTACCTTATGCCAATTATTTTGCCAAAGATTTTATTATTTATTTTGATATATTAATATCAATTATTGTTGAATTGGTATTTAAACTGATAAGAATAGAAATTACACTAACGTTGGTACGAGTAGAAGGGGTGAATCCAAAAAAACATATTTGGCATTGATACCTCAATTCAACCTAACAATATTTAATTTTACACTTAATAATATTAATTTTATATAAATTAAATAATTAATTTATAAATATTAAAAAAATAATTAAAGTAATTATTTATAAAAATATATATGTTAATTTTTTTAAAGTATTATTTTTAACCATTTATATAATAAATTACTCTCTTATTAATATAAAATTAGTCTAATACTATAAAAATTTTTAAGTTTTTTTAGATTTTGAGTTCAATTCGTAATGCAAAAAATACACTTGTATTAAAAGAGATAGTTACAAATATTAGAATTAAATATATGATAATAGAATCTAAATAAGTGATTTAAAAATAAGAAACATGTTTAAGGTCTGTGGGATACAAGATGACCTAAGGCAAGTCATGGCCTTTCGTTACCATTTAAGGATATATGCATATTTATTCCTTTTGGGTACATAAAAGAATATATTCTTATGTTGTCGTATCTGATCGTGGGAGTGGCCATGGGGTCACAAGGAGTAAGGTCCTCGTGTGTGACGCGAGCGCCTTCGTCTATGGGTGCTTGCGCAAAGATCTATCTCACGCGTCGCCCACGTCCGTTATCCGTAAATTATCATATTATCTTCCCCATTATTAATAAGGTGGAAATTTATACCAAATTATTTACATTTAATCTATCAAATTTTTAATCCCAATCTATTATTTATCTCTTTTTTAATATTTTTATTTAATTTAAAATTATATAAAAATTATAATATATTTTTTTAAAAAATTTAATATAATAGATATAAAAAATTTGATATAGGTATAACTATTTTCATCTTGTAATATAATTTAGATATAATTATATATTTAATTTTTAAGTAATTTATTGATTTTATATTCACTCTGTTTTTTAACACAATAGCCAATAAATTTTTTTAATTGGATTAAAAAAAGATAAATAAATTAATTTATTATAACAATTAAAATTTTTAAGATTAATTTTATATTATATATTTTTTTAATTTATTTAAATTAATTAAATAATTATTTTATTAATTATAATTAACTAAATTATTTAATTTTATATTAAAAAAATTAACTCTTGTAGAAACAACTTAGTATAAATTTTAAATAAACAAAAAACTAAATAAAATTCAGAATAGAATAAATAAATACAAGCACGCGCTGTCAAGCGAACTTTGTAGGGCGTGGGGGATATGAGGTGGACAGACAAGCAAAACCAAAACAAAAACAAATAAAAAGAAGGGGGAATCGGCTAGTCGTGAATCTGGACGGAATATTAGATAAGATGAGAAGAGGTTTTGAAAATATTAGCGGGTCAAACAAGGGTCTGCGCCGGCAGAAATGCAGACAAATCTAATCTGAACATTCGGATCCAAGGGAGTACTGACTCCTGAATACTGACTGACTAATAAGTTAGGGTTTTATCCATTTTCTCAAGTAATTAAGAGGGAAAGAAAAACAAATTATTATCAATGAATTTAACTTTTTTTTTTCATTTTTTATTCACAACGAACTTAACCTTTTTTTTCTTTCTAAACTTGTCCAATTTTGGCAAGCATATAATCCATTGGGTTTGCGACTTTTGGGATGATTTTTGTAATTATTTAAAGTTTTGATCAAATTAAAACTATAGATGTTTTGTTTTTCTCAAATCTCAATAATATTAATATAAAAATTTTGGTAGTAAAAAAAATTATTATTTCTCCAATTTTTAACATAAAATTTAATTGATTTTTTTTTAGTGATTGAGAAAGTTAAATAAATTATTTTTTTATAACTAGTCGTAATATAAGAGCTAATTGATTAATTTATATATATTAAATAATATATAATATGAATTTATTTTAAAGAGTTTGGTATGATTATAATTAATTAATTAATTTAATTTATTTTAATCTATAAAAAATTAACTAGTTCTTATATTAAAAATTAAAAAATTATAAAGATTATTTATAGAATAGATATTGAAAAAAGATTGATCATTAAATCGATTAAGATAATTATTCAATAATTAATAGTTTAATTGGGGTTGAACCCTATTATAATTAAAACAATACAATTTAATTAAAATATACACAAATATTTATTCATATACAATCTTTAAAAAGAATAATATGTAAATAAAAAATAGATTAATCCATGTATAAATAAAATATTAATATATTGAAACATATACTTTATAATCTAAGAAAATAGAATTATTAAAACATAAATATGATTAATTAATTTTTTACTCAATAATATTATTTCAACCTTAGCAAAGAAGAGAAAAACCATCTAAAACTCTTGATTGGTTAAAAAATTGATTAACTAGTCTAACCTTCTAACACCTATAATAGAAAACAATTATTTAAAAATTTTAAGATAATTGCAAATTAGAACCATGTTTCTATTAACTTCGTTAAACTTTAAATATATTTTTAACTTTCAAATTAACATTAAAAAAACCTTTATAATCAATTGCAAGGCTTGCCACGTTTCATAATATTACATATATGGCCTATTTAGATAAATTTTTAAAAAATAACTTTTAAATAATTTTTAGAAAAAAGTTTATAAATAAGAGTTTATAGAAAAAAAATATTTTTAAATAAACGAGTATTTGAATAGTTATTTCTAGAAGTATTTTTATTATTAATAAATTACTAAAAAGGATATGATTTAATTAAAAGTAAGAGAGATGAAAAAGAGGAGATAAGGTAAAAAATAAAGAGGAGAGAGGAAAGGGGTGTAAAGAGAGAGGAGAGAGTGTATAAGAAAAAATAAGGGTAAAATAGTAATTAGATGGTCTATAAATTATTTTACTGATATAAAAATTAGTTTCAGTAGTTTATACAAAACTTTAATTTTAAACTATTCTTTGATCTAAAAATTATTTTAAATAAATATAGCTATTTATTTTAAAAAATAAATAAATTAAAATTTAGACTAATTTTTTTTAAAACTTATATTTTGATACTTACCAAACATACATATAATAAAATCTGTCCAAAACCTTTCAGAGACAATTTCGTTTTAATGGTAAGATTGCTTCTTGTTGGAGTTTTTCGGAATAAAGAATATAGGTACATCTGAAAAATATTATATTTACATGGCCAATGATAATAAAAGCTATGAATCAGTTGTTGGACTTTAATTATGGCTTACTAATGAGTTGTTGTTATGTTGGGTTTTATGCGGCGGACCCATGTTACTGGGCACAAAGTAGCAAAATGTTAATTAAGTTAGCAGTTCAATCAAAATTAAAAAGAGTCAAATCAGTTGTCATTAAAATTTTATAATAATATAATATTTTTATGAAAAAATAATTCTAGAGAGAGAGGGAGAGAGGGATGAGGAGGAGTGTGGCTGGGTCATGTTCGTTGCCCAGGAGGGAAGAGAGAGAAGAAGACGAGGGGGAGAGGCGTGGATATAAGGCCAATTTTAGATAGCATTTTAGAGAAAAATTTATGAAATAAATAATTTTGAATAAAAGAGTATTTGGATAATTATTTATAAAAATACTTTTATTATTGATAAATTATAAAAAGGGGTATGAGTATTAAATGAGGAAAGAGAAGGGATGATAGGAGAAAAGAGAGAGGAGAGAGAGTATAAGAAAAAGTAAGAGAGAGAAGAGAGAGTATAAGAAAAAGTATGAGAGATGAGGGATAGTGTAAGAAAAATAGAGATAATATAGTAATTAATTAGTTCATAATCTCTTTTATTGTTCTATAAGTTACTCTGATTAGTTTATTTGAAACCCTAATTTTCAACTATAGTTTAGTCTAAAAGCCCGTTGAACAAATATAGACGTTTATTTTAAAATTTATCCAAATTTAGGTTTTACCTAAAAAAGACTTATAAAATTACAGTTTTTATGGTTCCAAACAGCCCATAATCTAACGAGAGGTTTGATAGAAGTTAATAGAAGATGCTAATTGTATTTTAAAAAATATTTTAAAATATTAATTATACTTTTAAATAGTTTAAGGTGTTAATTATATCACTAAAATTACTTTAGAGTATTGATGAGACTTTTACTGTAATATCCTAATTTTTATCCTTATATTTAAATAAAATTAAAAATATTATTTATCAATAATATAAAACTATCATCTAGTTAAATTATTATATTTTAATATTTTTATTATTTTTAATAAAATATGATACACGAATTTTCTTAACTTTAGATTTTACGATTGATTGTTATTAGTTAGGAAATTATTAAGATTTGAGTTCAGATTTAGATATAGATTTGAATTTAAATTATTATTATTATAATTTTATAAATAGAATTAAAATCCTAAATTATTTCTCAAACTTTATTATTGAGGTGAACCTTCTTTTTTTAGTCACTTCTCTCATTCTTTTTTATATATCCAAAGAATATAACTACTTTCTATTTATTATGTTTACTAATATGATGTTTGTGAGTATTTTAATAATATAAATATTAATATTGATATTATTATATTGAGAAAGTTTGTTTTATGATTTTCATTAAAAATGGTATTATGGTACTTAAAGTTTAATTTAGAAAATTTGAATTGAGATTATAAACTTGTTATATATTAATATTAGAATTTGAAGAAAGTTATCTTAAAAAAAACTTTTTTGTGATATTTATTAAGTCATTGAGATTTTTATAAATATGATTATTTTGAGAATTATACATTGAGGATGTGTGATGATTGTGTTGTATTTTTACCACGTGATATAACCTCCATCAGAGCTCAATAGATGGTTTTTGTCCTACCATTTTATTGAGGGATGTGCCTTATCTGTTTTATCGAGGGGTTATGACACCCTACCTATTTATCGAGGGAGAATGGATCCATCGCCTAGTCAGGTGCTATGTGGATTTTGGCTTGTTCATATCACTTGACTAGTTAATTGTTCGAGGGATAGTTACCACTAGCTCATGGGTTCGATTGGTGGGAATAAAGTGATTCATTTGGTTTGAAAAGAGGAATTTTTGTGTATTATTCATTTACTTTTATTATAATAAAATATTATTTTTGTATATATTATACTTTGTGAGGTTCCACTTGACATTTTATGAGTACTTGTTAGTATACATAATGAGTAGAATTGATCGTTACTGAGACGTTTGTCTTACCTTATCCTTATTAATATTTTTCAGGATATATTCTCATTTATGACTCCAGGAAAAACTTCATAGACTTGAGTAGAGCTATATTAATTGCATAGTGTTCTCTTTTAAAGGATGTTTAGAATATTTATATATTGTCATAATATGTTTTATTTTGTATACTCATATATCATATTACCTTATTTATATTTTAAAGAAAATCTTATTATTATTATGATAGAGTTTATTTAAATTTTAATTAAACTCTATTGAAATAAATTAAATTTATTTATAATATTATTTTTAAAATATATTGAGTATAAAATATATTTAAATAATTAATAATAGTTATATTTTATGAAAATTTTATATTCATCCTAAAAAAATTATTAATATAAAATAAAATAGAATATTTATATATAAAACAAGTATGGTTTAACAAAACAGTTATTAAAACATAAATATAATAGATTACTTTTTTTAAAATCAAATTAATATCGTTTTAATTTAGTAAAAAAGAAAAATACATAAAATTTGACTTAGTTGATCTATCTAACTTCTCAAGTTATCTTGAGTTACTTATTTGTCATCTCGGAGAGGAGCGTCAATCAAATTTCGCAAGTCAGGTTCAGTAACCACTTTCCCCCATCTCCCAAAGCTAATGTGACACCTTTGCGCTACAATGACCCAGAAATTGAGTGAAACCAAAAACCCATATTCTATAATAATCACGAATAATTCTATCACAACTGGCTCTAAGGGAAGTGGATGAAGAAGCACTGTTAACATTGATTTTGAACCAATTCATGCCTCCAACCTATTGATCTTTCTGAATGAGGCATTTCTTCTATATCTAGTGCATCATTATCCTGCACAGAGAGTCCCCAAGTATGCAAAATAATGGAAGAAGGATTCACAGGTTTTTTTTAAAATCATTGTTAAATACACAGTTATTCTTCAAATTCCACAACTTCCATATAGAGACTCCCCATGTTTCTTTTCAAATTGAGAGCCACCCAATCCTTTAAAGAAGCAGAGAAGAATTGAGAATGTAACCTAGGATTTAAAAAAGGCAAGCAGAGCCGTTTAGTAACATGGGCTTGTTGACTATTTTTTTTTTATCGTTCATCCAATTTAACAAAATTTTATTTGACTATATTTAAATCTGATTTATATCACATATTTAGTTAGGGTGGATAAATTTTTTAATAATTTTTTTTATATATATTAAAGTTTAAATTTAAGACCTACTTAAATTAATTTTCATTGGTTGTTGACTATTGAATCCTCTTGAGTAAGAGAGATTATTGTATCATGGGCTTTGGGATTGCACGAGTTTGATGACTTGTGAAGGGATTGTTAGGGTAATAACTGCTCTGATTTGTAGTTCTTGGGCGCGTGTATTCAATTATATTGGTTGTCCATCAAAAGGAAACCATGGTTTCAATTTAAGTATGTATTTGACACCATAATTTAAAAAAAAAATTTAGATAAAATTTTAATTTAATTTTTTTAAATAAATAGTTATATTTATCTATAAATAATTTTCGCTAAAATTATGATTTAAAACTATAATTTTAAATAAACTACTTAAATTAGCTTTTAAAATAGTAAAAGAGTTTATGAACTATTCAATTACTATCTTATCCCTACTTTTTTTTACACCATTTATCTTCTTTCATTTATCTTCTTTACCCCTTTTTATCTCTCTTCTCCACCATATCTTCTCTCTTCTCTATCATATCTCATATTTCATACTTTTAATCAAATTATATTATTTTTAGTAATTTATTAATATAAAAAATAATTTTACTATTAATTATCTAAATATCTATATTTTTAAAATATATTTTTTAAAAACTAATCTAAAAAGGCAATGTAACCAAGGTTATTTATTGTTATACTATGCATAACTATTATCACAAAAGAATGCTGTTTACTTTTTTAAAAAATATTTAATACAATAACAAATTATAAAATATATAGATTTTTATTTATTTTTATATATTTTATTTTTTTTAGTGTATAAAAATATATTTTTTAATATATATAAAAGAGTAATTTTTTTTGACATAAAATAAAAAATATTTAATATATACACAAGTATAAAAAATAAATAAATAATAAGTTATGAAGCTTTAAAATAATCTAGTTAATGCATAGTTAAGTTATATTGACCAAAGTGCCCATTCATAAACCCTATTGATTTCCGGCGATTCAGCCATTCCTTTGCTTGCCGTCGCTGTTGCCGTCGCCTAAGAACGGAGGTCGCCGCTGCTTGATCGTCTCCGTCGCTGCTTAATGCTGAGGTAAGTCGTTCTTCATCGTTTCTAGGTGTGAGTTCTCTTTATCGATCCCATAGTTTGCTAAATTCCAAGCTTGTTAAATTATGGCTAGTTGATTTCTTAATTTTCTTTCTTCGTGTGGTGTCTTCTTTCAACGCCATAGTTCAACTTCAGAATCTGGGATAAGATCTGGTTTTGAACAGAACCTGTCTTCTCTGTTACATCTTCAAACCACCTAATGATATTATTGTGTCCATCGTTGTTGTTGTTCCTATTGCTGTTGCTGCCATAGCTAGCGCTAAATTTACGGCTTCAAGAAAGAAAAAGATGCAATAAATTTTTTTGAGGAGAAAAATGCTGATGGATAATTTACAGAATGTAGTTGATGCTTACTTTAGTTCATATGACAGAATATACATCCCATGTTTGAGCAGTAAGTGAGAGGACAGGACGAATAATCAATTAAAGATCGCCAACAAAAAAAAAACCCTCGTCATCGAAAACCAACGTTCTTCTTTGCATAGTCTCGACGCCCTTCCTCACCCGACGTTGTCGCCCTCCGTCACTGCATCAACCATTGCTGGTCTTAGCTTTGAGGAGATAAGGTCACCCCTTCCCTCCAAAATCTCTCCCCCAAATCACCGTGAATTGTGACTTTTCTTGTGTCGGAGCTTTTTCAGGTTCTACCTATCTGCACAGTGGTAGGGTTAAAAGAGTCACGCGCTAAACTAATTAGATATTTTGAGGCTTTTTGTTGAATATTGCAATTCATCTGTATTGTCATTTTGGTCACATGCGAGCTTGGCATTTATAAATCCTTTTATGTTTACAGTTTGAAGGCCTAGTAAAGCAATCTTACTAACCGTTGAGGAGTAAGTCGAGAGACAATGAAGCTTGACGTTGATATCTTGAGATATCTCTCCAAAGATGATTTTAGGGTACTCACTGCTGTTGAGATGGGAATGAGGAATGTATGTGTCTCTATCATATTCTACATTGGGTATGGTTTATCATTGTTTTTGTTACTTGCTCTGAGCTCATTGAAACTCTTTTTTGCAGCATGAGATTGTACCTGCTGAACTGATTGACCTCATAGCACGTCTCAAGTATGTTTTAATAGCCTCTTGAATAACCAATTTTTCTTCTTTATAATCTGTTTGCTTTTGGCGTTTTTAAATGGTTTTCCAACTTTTTTGTAGGCGTGGAGGCACTTATAAGGTTTTGAAGAATTTGCTCAAGAATAAGTTGTTGCACCATGACTCTTCTAAATGTTTGTAACCTCTAATCTGTATTATATAGCATATTCAAGTTCATATCCATAACTCATTTCAGTTGAAACTTACCTTGATGCAGATGATGGCTTCCGCCTTACTTACCTTGGCTATGATTTTCTTGCCATTAAAACAATGGTGAACAAGGGAGTGTTTCAAGCTGTTGGTCGCCAGATTGGTGTTGGAAAGGAGTCTGGTACGTTTCTGTTTCCTGCTTACAAACAAGCTATTCATTGACTGAAAAGCTTAATTTTCTAACTGCTAAACCTTAACCCTCTCTGCTGCCACATCAGACTTTCTTTTGCTAAATAATGCAGTTGTGCACTGCTAGATATCTTTGAGGTTGCCTGTGAAGATGGAACAGTTCTAGCGATGAAGTTGCATAGGCTTGGCAGAGTTTCATTTAGAGCTGTCAAATCAAAGCGTGACTACCTAAGGCATCGTAGTAGTTATAACTGGCTATATTTGTCTAGGCTTGCTGCCCTTAAAGAATTTGCATTCATGAAGGTTCTTCTCTATCATCTCTTCTTTTTAAATTGAAATAGGGTGGTTATCTTCATAGTTGATTTTCATATAACTCATGCTTTGCTTGAGCAGGCTTTGGAAGAGCATGGTTTTCCTGTTCATAAATCTGTAGAGTGGAACAGACACTGTGTAGCCATGTCACTGGTCCAAGGTTACCCTTTGTGAGTGTCCTCCCTCATTGAGTATCATTTACTTTCATATTGAACATGTACAATCACAATTTTATGTCTACATGATTATTTTGATCAATTAATCTTCTTCTGTTGAAGTTTGTGCTGATTAAAGTCTTAGAGAATTCCATCACGATTAGCTCTGGCCACAGTTGATGTATTATTTTTTAAAAAACTAGGTGTGTTGTTATGATCTTTAATTATTTTAGTTTTAAGTAATTGGACTTACATGCTATAGATAACTTTCACAATGGTGCATGGGTGTTTTGAACTATGTATATTCATTGCATTCACATGAATGTTCAAAGAATAAAGAACATGTTGCATTCTTAAGTTCACTGTTTGTCACCAGTTTTCGTTATATTTTGTAGTTTCTCATTCCACTGTCCAAAATTTGTTTGTTTTCTTTATTTACCCGTCGTTCTTAATTGGGCTCACACTTTTTCCCACTCCCTTTTATTTTGGTTCGTTTTTTTGTCTGAGTTGGGAGAGCTTGGAGGGGATTGGTTATGGCATAAGTGTAGCGAATTGTGGTCTTAGGAAACTGTAAATGGTGGATAATTCATTTGGGTTTGTGAATATAGGGTCCAGGTGAAGCAATTGCAAAATCCAGAGACGGTTTTTGAGACAATTCTTAATCAAGTTGTTCGGCTGGCAGAGCATGGTCTCATTCATTGTGATTTTAATGAATTTAACATCATGGTATGATTGGCTTTATTGTGGTCCGTTGTCTTTGCACCAGTTTTCTGCTGACTTGTTGGCGTAATTTGTCCAATGGATATTTTATGCAGTAACCATTTCAGGTTTTCATTGACTCTAATTTCAATTTTTTGCAGATTGATGATGATGAAAAAGTTACCATGATTGATTTTCCTCAAATGGTATCTGTATCACACCATAATGCACAGATGTATGAACTTTTGCCTTATATTTTATGGTGTTTCCTTCCTTTCTATTCCTGTATAAATGATATTGATGGTTATAATCGCATGCTTGATTAGGAGCTGGCACTTTTTTGGTTAGGAACATATGAAGTAAGTCACTATAAAGATAATTACAGCTGTTTTTTGTTTTAATATGGTAGTAAAAATGGGAAAGCCCAAATTTATTCTTATTAAGATCAAATATCAAATATATAACACATGCTGTTTGCAGCCTTTGTGCCTCACTGCATATTATTTGTTGTACTGCAGGTACTTTGACCGTGATGTTGAATGCATCTTTAAGTTCTTCAGAAAGAGGTTTGTTACTATCATGGTACCACTTATTTGTAAACTTGGTGGTGTAATACTGAGATAGTTTTATGCTTGATTGATCTGCCCTTTTTTATAATTACAATTACGCTATAGGTGGTGTGAACCTGATTCGAACAATGTCAAACACTGATGTACATGATCAGTTTTGAGGGTTTTGGTTGTAGTCATTGATAAACTATCTTAAGAGCTGCCTTAGAAATGAATTACTTAATGGGATTGGAAATGTTCTTTTAGTGTTGTTTGATATGTATTGGATAGAACATGACTCCTTTTGTGAATTGTCACATCTGTGCTTGTAGATGATTTTTACGTGATCCATGTCTGTTTTCTCTGGCCATGTTTTCCACTGTTATCGGTATAATCAAGTGCTTTTCTGATGCAGATGCTTCTTTGTTAATTGATTTGATTGGCTAATGTTAACTAGGGTTCTTAATTTGGGAAATATAACTTTTATTTTGGCTTGTTTTGGTACTATTTGTTTGTGTCCTAAATAAGCATGACTGTTTTTCTTCTGTTGAATTTTTGCATCTTATATTTCTATGTGTAGGACATCCTAGTTATTGGTTTCATTTTGTCACCTTTTCGTATTAGTGATCTCTCTCCTTTTGTACGATCTGTTTTAGTTATACATTATTTTCTGTTTATTCATTAATAGTATGTGGCATTTTGCACATATATTGTTGGTCTTATGCCTGTTGGAATTTATTAGATTTAAATTAATGGCTCATCTACCATTTACCTTCATGGTTTTCTTCCCACTTCTGTGTTTCAGGTTCAATCTTTCTTTTCAAGAAATCACAGATGATAATGAGGGTCCTGATGAAGATGGAAGACCTTGTTTTTCTGCTATAGATAAAAGCTCTAGTTTCCTAGATAAAGAACTTGCTGCCAGTGGCTTCACCAAAAAGGATGGAGATGACCTTGGGAGGGTATGATAGTATTTTTTTCTCCTGGGGAAGGGTTGGAAAAGATGGAGACCATTTCATTTTAAATGCTAGATACTTTTGTTTTTGTCTCCCTTCTCTTTTAGCTTAGCATCCACATGAAAAATTTGTTTGGTAAAGCATGGTATTCAACGAAGGGGTTACAATGTGTAGACTGTCAAAAATTCATCTTGCTTTTCATCCCGTCTTATAGCTTTTAAACTTTATGTGCTGTTCATTGAAGGCAGTGAAGAGATGGGTGGGCATTCAGATGATGATGCAGTGGAGTTGGCAGAAGACTTGAGAGAGACAAATGTCATAGATGATGATTCGTTACAGGTGGAGCAGGTAACGTCTCCGTTAGCTTTTGTTGTCATAAAGGAGATGTGAATGATGTACTTACTCTATATTTGAGCGCTCGTAAGCAAGCCTTGTGCACCATAGATCTGTTTTTAACCATGAATATTTTGCAATATCTATTTCAAGAAAAGTGAATCCACGTTTGTTTATGTATGTATATAGAGAGTGAATAGACATAGACGTTTTTTCTTGTGCTTACAGGAAAAAAATTCGTGGCATGATAAGTGTAGTGATATGCTATTAGGGCATGTGGCTTGACATTTGTCAATTCGACCACATAATTTTTAACGGGAGTTAAAAAAAAGGGAATGTCTGTTGGACGTACTGAACTGTGACGTAAATATAGAAGGGACGTGGATATGGCAGGTGGGTTGGATATTCCTTTAAAATTTGTATACAGTTCTACTTTAGCTTATCATGGTCATCTTCTCTTACCTTATCATAGTCATCCACTGGCTAAACTGTTTCATTGTATATGATGAGCTGCGGAATTCTGTTTTCTCTGCTATCTTGCATGAATTTCGTATGTGGATTTGACAAATTGAGATTATGTTTTGATCAGGATGAGGGAAATGAAAGCAAGGATGAAGAAGAAAACTCTGAAGCAGTTGAAAGCAGTGGTTCTGAGGAGCCAGATGCAAGTGATAGGGTATGGAAACTTCCTTTACTTCATCTCATTCCCTTTTATCATTTATGGTTTAGTTAGTTAAGTCTACACATTCTTTTTGTTTAGTTACATATTAATATTTATTTGTTCCTTAAAATCCTTCATTTGAACCATTGTTAAAGTTTCAGACAATTGAATCCAGAACTCCTTCACTTCCAATTCTGGCCAGTCCAGTTTTTGGGGATATTGCTTTTTGTTGGACTATAGCCTGACAAGCCCCACTTATCTTTTTGATTTACAGGAGGAAGACAATGAAAATGAGACACAAAATGATGCTGAACTCACAGAGCGTTTGAATAAGCAAAGGCGACGGGCCATAGCATCAGCTCGCAAGGGACAGAAATCTTTTGCGTCAAGGAATTGCTACAAAGCCAAGGGTAGCAAGTCTGCTCACAATTCTAAAATACAGAAACAATTGAGTGGTTGGTGAAGTAAGTAAAATATAAGAATCCTTTGGTCGAGCCCGTTAAATGGTTAATGATACTAAAACATAGGCAACGTGTTTAGATTTGGGTGAAAGTAAAGCAAATAGGATATTGTTAAGTCGATATATTTATTGTTAGGTTAGATGGGCTTTGAATTTGAGTCACTCTATTCACATTTCGTTACGCTTTTAATGTGAGCTAGTCCAAGTGCACGAGTCTCTGGCTATATATATATATATATATATAGGAGGTTTGGGTGAAAATAGTGTTGTATCCAGGACTGTTTCTATACTGGATGAAAATTTTGACCTAGTGGAAAAATTTGCTTATTTAACTACGATTTTTCGACAACGGATGACTATTTCTTCGTGAATAGTTTTGAAAAGCCACTCCAAATAAATCAGGCATTAAGCTATACTTTTACCCTAGGTTTAGATGGTAAAAAAATTGGGGAGGAGGAAAGAATACTAGGAAGAAAAATTATTAAATTATTTAATTTTTTTTACCATTTTGAGAAAAAAAATTTCTTAGTATTTCCCCCTCTTTATTTTCCCTATACTTTTCTCTCTATCTAAATATAGTGGGAGGGTTTAATTGTCCATTCGAAAATGAATGGGAGTGTACTGTTTATTCAATATATATTGAAAAATGTGAGAGCTAATGATTGGAACTAGTACTCTCGTAAGATCTTCAAAAGCGAAGAATTTTCTAAGATTTGGCCTTGTATCTTAACCGAACATTATTGGTTTGATGGTATATGCTTTGTCTTGGGAATCCAATTTAGTAAATTCTTGTTGCTTTTCACTATTGCTCATTTGCGTTTTATACCCTATAGGCTTTCAAGAAGAAAAACCGAATCCAACATAAGAGACTATACTGAAACAACGCATGTAAAGCTAAACACTTTTGCCATGTATAAAGAAAGGGATTCCAAAGAATATATATACAAATATATGGTACGGGGTCTTATATCTGAAAAATAAAATGAGAAATGAAAATGTGTATAAGAATTTTTTGGTCTATTTCTTATCACAGGAAATTTAAAAGTACATTAGATGGTTTAACTACAGAGAATAATACATGGTACGGTGTCCTGCATATGAAGAGTAATAGAGTATGTGTATTTGGAGAGGGTGTAATTATGTGATGTAGATTGTCCTATTTGAAGCAGATGACCTAACTGGCTCGAAGGAAAACTGTTGTTATATCAATCAAGCAGATGACCCAACTGCCTATGCAAAACTCAATAAGTATCAAAAGAATTTAATAGATGCGCTTGCAAATGGTGATGCCATCACCAAACGGAGGAAGTGAAACATGAATACGAGGATCGGCCGCGATTAATCTGTTAAATTCAATTGTCAGTTGCCTTCCTTGTTTTCTAAATTCTGGAGTGTCCTCATCACTCATTGCTACCGATCCTCCCCCGAGTGTGTTGTCATAAACAACTATGCCACCAACCTTCACCAATTTCATTAGTCTTTCATGGTAATTCCAGCAATTAACTTTGTCAGCATCGATAAATGCAAAGTCAAAATTCCCTTCATTGGCATGCTGCAATAACAAAATACACCCCAGAAGTCCAAAAATAAGATATACGACAAAGTGTGAAGTAAACGTTGTCAACCCTAAAAGGAAAAGTCACTGAATGAACGAGGTCGCAAATGAAAAATATTCACAAAAAAAATAGATAAAAACTCTCTTATCTTCCAAGAGCCGATCTAGAACCGGCAAAGCTTCAGACTCAATGAAATCTATCTTGTGCTCAACACCAGCTTTTCTAATGATTGGTAATCCAATCTCATAGGACTGGCGATCCAAGCCTATTGTTATCTGCAGCGAGGAACTATGTTAATTTATGAATTTTACTAGTTAAACCTTAAGCAATACCAGTGAAAATCCAGATAACCTTTCCATCCTCTGGAATTGAAAGAGCAGTAGCAAAAGGGAGTATCCAGTGAAGACTCCAACTTCAATAGTCTTTTTCGCTTTGACTAGCTGCAGAAGCATGGAAATCAGTTGACCAGCATCTGGTGCAGTAGCCATAACAGCCCTGCAAATAGAGATGAGAGATAAGATGCAATAATGAGTATCTAACCCATATAAGCCAGTCCTTCAATTAAGTGCCACGTCGATGTTGAAACAAATTTTACTGCTGTTATTTGATTTGACTTGCACATCAAGGTCTACATGGCCATTATGGCATAGGTAAGCACAACTCAACATTCGGCCTAGGTTTAGATGCATTCACTGTTTTGCGGCCCTAATCTTAGAATTTTAAGCTCCCCAAGCAAAATTTCATTGGAAACAGCCTTTGCTGAATGGATTAACCTTGAACAAGTTAGAAATTTTTAAGGAGGAAAATACCCCGAAAAGGTTCAGAGACTAGAGCTAAATGAATTCACAAATTTTGCAAGGACTAATTGTTAGTTTGATCTAGAAATGTTTGATGGTCATCATGCAAACATTTTTTGAGCACAGTCAGTATACAAACCAACACAGATCATTAACCATGACTTGACGTATTACTAGTCTCCAGAATATACTGCCACATCATAAACCTAGAATCTTAATCCAGGAATTTCAGACAAAAATAGCGTAGAGGGGAAGCAAAGAGAGTACGAGGGATAATAAAATATTGATACCTCATATAATTCTTCAATTTTCAATAAACCCTTTGAAGGACTTGGTATCTTTTTCAACTCGTGCTCCATTAATTATTTGGTATCTTTTTCAACTCGTGCTCCATTAATTACCCTCAAACTTCTTCAGATAAAGCTTTGAACTTATACAGCCACACAAACGAAACAAATACTGTCACATACATACAGAAGCTATCACGGCAAAAAGATTGGAAGCCATTCGATTTCACATCACAGCTTTTATTGCAGTCACAGCAGAATTTAAACAAACAATCCCTAACTTGACATTTAGAAAAGAAACCTATTTGGTTTCACAACATAATTAGGCGGGAACAGTAAGCTACATGACTACATTGATTTGTGATACACTTTAAAGCTTACTTGTGTTCCACCAATCAACTGCAGAACAAAACAATCACTTCCTACTTCCTGTAGGAAGTCGAAAGGCTCAATGAGAGAATGAAGGTAACGAATGAGAAGAATTGTCTAGAAAGATGAAAAACCAGTAGGTTTCGGAATCTTTGTATCAAACGGGAATTTGCCCGCACATACCAAAATTAAAATAATCTTTTGAAATACTTCGTCGGCTCCAATATATAAAGTTTTTAACCCAATAATCAAAAGGTGTTAATTAAATTATCTTAAATCAATAAAATTTATCTAATTTAGCCTTGTTAACTATTTTAATTGAAAAATAATAAAATTATTTTTAAAATATATTTTTATTATGTGTCAACTCGTATTTTATGAATCTCTCTCATATTTTATGACTAACATTTTTCTTAAAAAAGATTTTTAATATATTGAACTAAAGGGAGTAGCTTTTACACATTTTCTTAATTTAATTTTGTTACATTAACTAATGTCATGATGTGATCCTTGAAGGCAACGTGTTCTAAAAATTAATATGAAAAAATCGTTTATATTAAAACTCGAAGACTTAAAAGGCAACAAAATCAACCGGAAAATCAATTACTCCTCCTCCTCCTGTCCTTGATATATGAATATTTAATTAATTTCATTAGATTAAAAAAATTAATTGAATTAATTAATATATTATATTTTTTTAAAATATTTTAATTATATTTTAACTCTATCCCTCCCTCTCTTGTTTAATTATTGTTGAAAGAGTATCAATATGAGTAATTTAAAAAAATAATATAAAAAATATATCTTATATTTAGAATTAAGATTAACTCTTATATCTTATATTAAATATATAAAAATACTATTTCATTTTTCATTGATGAACAACGATGTGAGGGTGAGTAGAAAGCAGGAAAAACACGTAAACGAGCTCAACAACCACAGAGTGAAAACCGAACCTAGGATAAACTCTCACTTTTTGTGCCTCATGCTAATGCCCAATCATAATACCTCTTGGGCCCAATACCCTTTTTGCCAACGGCCCAATATCCAACTCATGACCCAAACATAATAAGGAAATAAAAAAATGTATTGATTTGTTTTTTTTTAAATATCTTTTATCATTTGCATTAAAACTTCAAGAGGTGGAATGGATTAAATAGAACTTGAAGAATGAAGCAGGCCAGAATCATACTAAGGAAGTTCAATGGTCTGATTACATGTATTGGGACATTTGGGTTTCCAGGTATTGTCAACTGTTTGATGCTGAAACCACTTCGGGGAACTGGAATTGCCAATACAAGCAGTTGCTGATAAGGATCTACTAAGGAGAAGTCACCTGTCTACTAACATTCAAATCTCTGACAGAAACACTTAATCTTCAGGCAGATGCTATAATAAAGGCTAAGGTGGATGCTTCAGTCCTTGAGGATGGTCGGAGAGGCTGTGGTGGGGTCATGAAAGATAACGATGGCAATTGCTTGTGGTTGTACTCACTAGTTAACCAACGTTCCACCCCTTGTTGCTGAGTGGATAAGAATAATTCATGCGTTGCACTTGTTCTGGTCTAGAGGGTTTAAACACATTTATCTCTTTACCGATTGTATTACTGCTATTAACATGTTAACCAGGAGTTCTGATAATAGTTACCCCTTTGAAGATGTTGTAGATGAGGCTACGTTACTTATTTGTAGGGAATGACAGGTTGAAATAAGCCATGACTTATTGCATCCTTGATTATTACCTATCTTTTCGTCCGGAGATTGTTGGAGATGATGGCTAGTCTTTTTCTTGGTCTTTTTGATGTATTGATTGTTAAATAATTAATGGTATTCGGTTTTTCACTAAAAAAATATTCTTACGTGCAACCAATAAAAATAATTTTAAAAAAAATTATAAATATAAAATACAGTAGATTAAAATTTTATATTTAAAACTAAAATAAATCTCTAACTCATATTTGAGCATGATGTACCGATGAACTTACGTAGGAATCAACAAAACACGGGAGCGCATATGTAAAGAATGTGAACAAATCATCCTGCTTACTAAGACAGTAATAATGAGAATTTCTTAATTCCGTACATTGAATGATCAATACTCAAAATGTACACATAAAATGTCATATAGTGAAAACCAAGTTATGAATCTTAGTGGTTAAGCCTGCAAATCTCGCCAACAACAAAAACATAGATTGAAATGATCCTATCTGACTCGGTAAAAATTGAAATTCACATTCTTAACAGTGAACCCTACACTCTTTAAATTCCTTCAACTTAAGGATTCAAATTTAATTTTCAAGATTAGAACACTACAGAAGCTAGAAACAAATGAAACATGGGCAGAACCCCCGTTGTGTATACATAATTTGAAGCAGCAAAGCAATGATTCATTGGCCAAAAAAAACACCAGAGTGAAGAATCTTGATAATACATCTGGCTAAAATTATAGCTTCTAACCCGAAACCAGATTGATTCTCTCCCCATGGGAAAACCATCCTTTTGAAACTGACTATGGTAACAATTTCCCAGCAGGCATTTCTTTCCTTCTTCATTCAGGCTTAGAAATGACTGAAATCTCCCCACGACGGCAAATGGGTAACACCTGTCTAGTCTGACAAACAAATCTGCAATTTAAGGTTATGCATGATCTCTTATTTCACCCGTCTCTTCCGGTCCCTATCTCTGCCTCTCTCCCTTTCATGATCATCCCTCTCTCTGCTTCCACTTTTCTCCCGGTCCCTACCTCTATCATTATCAAAATCATAACCTCCTCTATCTCTCTGTCTATCTCGGTCCCTGTCTGCATCATGTTCCCTCTCCCTGTCTCTGCCCAATGATCTTCGTGGTGGACTATGACTTCGACTACGACTATGGTGGCGTTTTCTTGACATGTCCCTCCTCTCCAAAGATGTTCTTCCTGCGAGTATAAAAATAAATGTTCTGCTGTCAACTTCCACATCCACTAGAAACCTCGAAATCAATCTTGATCAAGTAGTAAAAGAACAATGCACTATTTGAGACTCCATGCAATTGAACACAGTAAAATAGAGTGGCTATAAGTAAATTTAAACCGTTGCTTAGTGTCCAACAAGTGCCAGACCTGGACACAGCTCCTTTTTTAAATGTCCAACTGGGGTGGAGGGAAGAAGGAAGGAGAAAAGAGGCTAGGGTTATGGCAGAAAGAACTTACTACTTCCTTGACCATCTTCTCCAGAATCTGATAATCCAAACCCTGCTTGCAGCCGTTTCCTGTGAAGTGTGACTTTTCTCTCAATTTCCTCCAAATTTTTTATTCCCCTCTCTTCAAGAGACTCCCGGTATTCAATTAAAGCAACTTCTAGGCGTCTCAACTTCTGCCTGTATAACAACCATGGTAGATGAACAATAAATAACATTCCTGAGAAGAAACATTACCTGGCCTTTAAAAAGGAATTTTGAATAAAAAGAAAATAGCATTACTTATTCTCAAAGTGATATTCTAAGGGTTCTTCAAACAATTATGACATCAAACATTTATAATCAGCACAAGCATTTGCTACTCTAAAACAAATATCAAGTACTTGCACCACGAAAAGAATTAAACGGATGATGAAACTGTGATTGCAAATGGAAAGGGAACAAAGCTGCAGAATCAGAAAACAAAAAGAGAATAGAGACGCTACGACTGGTAGAAATATGGAATTAAGAGAGACAATCTCAGATTGTAGGCAGAAGTTTGTTTCACCCTGTTCAACAACTCTATTTATATTATAAGGTAGCAATAATACAAAAAAGTCCCAGGATATTTCCATAAAACCGCTCCCTAATGAACTCAATTCTTCATTCTAATTTAATTTGATTTCTTCCTGAGCAGCCTGCTTAATTATTATAGGGAATTTACTTATAGTAATTTTCTTTGATTAGTCAACAATAACAATTTAAAATCCAAAGTCTGCATCTGCTAGCGGAACAAAATGTGCACAATTCCAAAGACAACATATCTACTGCTGGAATTATAAAATAGGGCAGAAAAATGAGATGAAGCAATATACAACCTCTGCTCTTCATTCATTCCACTATCAGCCGGTGCAGAAATGATTGTATCAGTAACAGACTCCAGCTCATCTGCCTTAATAGTATCATCACCTGCATTCTCACTACCAGAAGAGGAGTAGCTTAATCCCAAACCCTTTCTACGACCCTTTTGTTCATCATCACTATCATCATCCTCTCGAGCCCATTTAGAAGCTGGTAAAACAGGATCATTCTTTTCTTTTTTTGTGAAGGCTTTCAATTCAGGGTGTGGAATGG
Source organism: Leucaena leucocephala (assembly GCA_037074615.1). Classification (NCBI taxonomy): domain Eukaryota; kingdom Viridiplantae; phylum Streptophyta; class Magnoliopsida; order Fabales; family Fabaceae; genus Leucaena; species Leucaena leucocephala. The sequence goes on along the minus strand of CM073542.1, from coordinate 20,373,407 downwards.
GCAAAGTTTGTGCCAGAGATACTGAGCCTTTGCCTTGTGAGTGTAAATCATCTTCCCCATACTGGTTCCATCCAGAGAAACCCACTGGTTCAGTCTCAATGCTTGTTTCTCTCCAACTACTTGAATACCTCCCAGAACTTGCTTGGTTCTGAGCATATTTCAATTCATCATCTAGTTCATAACCCCTTTGCTTTTCTGCCTCCTCCAGGCTAAGCAACCGTGCAACCATCATTTCCCTGCCACCCACAAGTGACAAACCATTGTGTCGACATCGTCTTTCAAGCTCAGCAAGAGGAAGAGACATTAGTTCCTTCGTTGCAGCTCCTAGCCCCATTGCCAATGCAGAATCTTGGTTGCTCTTGCTGCCATCAACTGTATCTGCAGAATGTATATTTTTCTCAATTTCAGGTGCATCACCACAGATGGAATGAAATAGTGTAACACCAGAGTTGCCAGAACGAAGAAATGTGGCTCGTAAGCCATTCACATAAGCATCAGAAAAGAGAAACCAATCTGCCCAAACTTGCAGAACTTTTAGAACTCGTTCCTGAAATATTTCAGCAAAAGATCACATTATACACAAAGATAACCAACAATTATATTAAGGTAATCAAAGCTTGTCCAACTTACCTTTAGGGCCTCAGCAGTCATACGTCCTGTTACGCTACGATATAAGTCATTAAAACTCTCCATTATATCAGGCAATGTTGCTTCAAACTTGGTGCGATACGCAGATGCATTCCTTACAGGAGCACTACTATTATGAAGAACATCAGAGACAAGCATGAGCCTTGCAACTTTAGCTGCAATAGGGGTCTCTTTAAGTGTCAAGGATTCTGTCAATACTTCAACTATCTGCAGTTAAAAACAAATCAGACAAATTAAGATGTTTCAGGAAGAAATATTACATGATGGCCAAAAAGAAAAATATATTTAGTGACAGCATGGGAATATAATCCGGATGGAAACATCCTTCTTCAGTGGTGAGAAACAACTCTTTTTCCTTACTAAAAGCAATACATGTGCATAGGAAGTTTGAGTCAACGAAGCAACCAAGGTAAAGAGTGACAACATATAAATAGCAGGAGCACAGTCAGGCAACAAGAACTATAGTACTAAGATCCGAAAGCTACATCATACGTGGAGAAGAATGCTGAGAGCCTGAGACATATCTATTGATTTTGCACCCCCAATGTCACATATATTGAAGCATTCAAGCACCACCAACAACAAGCCTCTTATCCCACTAGGTGGAGTTGGCTACATGGCATTCAAGCTCCAAAATAACATAAATACCTCTCCAGCTGCATCAGCATTATCCAAAGCAAACCCCATAGCTTCTTTTATTTGACTCCTTTCTAATGTTAAAGCACGCAGCATATCCTCAAATTCATCCCTTTGTGCATCAGTCAGTGTTCTTTCAGGTTCCACGCGCTGTGATATCAATTAGAAAAGATATGCAAACATGAGTTGATTCTGACAGACAAAGCAGAGAAATTATACTTATTTTGCCTGCAAATACAAATAGAATACCCTGCTTCTTCCTGCAGCATGTGTGAAGCCAGACTCGTTTTCATGTTCTGGACTTTTTCTAGAGGGCAATGATGGAGGAATCCATCTGAGGAAACAAACACAATGTTTTGTTCATAGGTAAAAAGAGGAGTCACTTTATCCTTCATCACAATCTAATTATAATTTTAATTTACTGTTTTCTATGATGACTAACAAAGCATCAACTAACCACTGAAACTTTTTTTTGGGGGGGGGGGGGGAGTACCTTCCACTACCAGTTATCATAATGAAGGGTTCTGTCCGCCATCTTTGAAGAGTGTCACCCTGCATTGCAAATAAAATAAACACATCAACTAAAAATGCTCAAACACTCGTTTTGCCAGAATGATAGTAATACCACCTTTTCCCTTCGATTCTTTCAAGCGAGACAATACTCTGTATTGAATGAATCCCTGGTAATCAAAGAGCAAATTGAATCAAAACTAGGAAAAAAAACTGTACCTGAGCAAATGAGTATAGTCTCCAAACATAGTAAGTATGCTCCTTGGAGCCAAGCTCAAACAAGAAATTGAAAAGAGGATTGCCACGGCCCCTCTCCATAATGGCTTGTTCAAAAGCACATCCTCCGTCCAAAACATACAAAGCCATGGTATCAATCACATGCCTTAGATGCTCATCTTCAGGAGATGTAACCATTATATCGGGAACATTAGGTGTAAGAACCTACAACAAAATCGAAACATTAGCAATAAATATGAAGGATTGAAAACAAAATGCTCCAATTCGAACTGTTAGCTCACAGACACCACAGCAAACAAGTTATTAGGGCCCATGTGAGGTTGCTGTGGATCTCTGCTGATATTGAAACAACTAATTTTCAAATAGAGCTTTTGAAGAAGTGCTACATGGGACAAGCAGTTTGTGCTTGGCAAAATCATTCAATAAGCAATCCGATAAATCTTTCATTCAATAACCCTTATATCACAATTTAAAAAGCAATTTGTGCTTGGAAATCTTTCAGGGGAAAAAAATGCCTTTATTACCTGTCAAATCACCATGAAAGGCATTTTGATTTCATAATACAGGTTTGGGAAAAAAATTGGGGATGGTGATGATAAGTAATAATTTTGACTGGGGATATGACACCTTCAACAACAACAATAATTTTCTGCTTCCATCATTGCTTTAAAGAAATGTACGAGAAGCAGGGCCAAGGAATCCATTCGTTTGGATAAATGGTGCCAACTAGAAGTAGAGAACTCACCAGTTCAGAGTTCTGATTTGGCACAGAAGTTACTGGTGGACCTGATGGACCAGATGGACCAGACAAGATCACAGTGGCACCCTGCCAATTAGTGTAAAATATCAGACAACACTTTCAGAAAATGTAACATCAATTAATAATCAAATCAACCATTTAAAAGAAAGGTAACAATAATACCTCATTACTCCTGATGGCCATATGCCCTGGCGGAGGTGCAGGAAGCGCTTGTGATGGGAGAGCAACAGACTTACCCCACCCAATTTTCAATTCATACTCATAAACCACAACCCCTGGAAAAGTAAACCAAATTCCTGTGTCTTCATTTAGACAATTCTGCACATAAATTTACTCTCCCTCACAGGCCAGTGCATATGAACATATGTTAAAAAGCTTAACCATTCAGTAGTTATAAAGTTAAAGCAATCATCCAATATCTTACGTTCACATGCTAGCCTCCTAAAACATAGATTGAATAATCTACTAAGATATCATTAAAAAGTTGCAGCAAGAAATAGATTCAAAATACATTGCATAGAACAGGGGAGGGCTACAGGCTCCTGGTACTACAGCCTACATGTTTTCCAAGTCAGCAGAAATGTTGGTCTCCAATCATATATATCCTACCCTATCCCCTACTCGAAGTAAACAAACGATACCATTAACTACTTCCAAAAATGTGCACCTCAACTAACTTCTACAGAACATTTACTACTTCCAATAGCAAGCATTCCTCTAATACCCAGCATAGTCAATCTCATCATTACAAGCCGAATCGATGATTATGCTAAATAACGTAAGTCTTTATCCTTTTGTTCCACAATTCTACAGCTCTTGTAGCCCATCTCCAAAGAATGAGTATCATTCAATAACAATAGTCACACAGCAACTACACACAACTCTGGAAAATTATTGTCAGATGAAGTTCAATAAGTTATATAGTATATATTATTTGCAAAAAAGAAATAATTTAAATTCAAAATTCATGGTAGAAGTGACTAATATATACATAATAAATTAGCATTTACTTAAGAAAAACAAATGAATATTTTTCCTGCTTTTGCAATTTCAGTAAGAAGGATCAAACCTTGCATTTCGTCTTTAGCAGCCTGCCCATCAGCTCTATTCATGAAAGCAACAAAGCCACAGTTTCTTTGCCGCCTTCGTTCCTCCTCTGTCCTAGGCCACATTATCTTCACACTAGCAATGGGCCCAAATCTTCCAAAAGTTCGGAGAAGAAAATTTTCATCAACCTAGAATAAAGGAAAAATGCTGAAATGAGATTTACATGTCCCATTTCCAATAGCAAAACAAAACTCATTAATGCAAGAAGACAAACAACCTTTGGAGAGAGATTTCCAACGTATAGATTCGTAGTTTGTGGATCACCATCATCAAATGATCCTGGCAGTTTTCCACTTGGATCAAAATCATCAGGGAGTTCATCAAAGCGACTAATCTGTAGGAGAGAAAAAGGTACCATTTGAAAAGCATATATTCATTGGACAAAAAATCTTCAAATATGCACTTAATACAAGGACAGATTGGTTATGCATTTGCATGTTATAGATTATACAGTCAATCAATTCATGTTTCTCATAGCATAAAATAAAAATAAAAAAGACGCAAGCTATATAACAGTGTGATATGCATGGTAAATTCATCATTTACTCATAGTAGTCTTACACTGTTATTCAAAAGCTTTACCATGGTATATGGTTTTTGAACCTACTGGAAATAATGTAGTTTTATACAGTATATACATCAAGATAACAAAAAATATTAAACTACAAGCACTTATATGCAAATAAACACACTTGTAAGGAAAGAGTATCACTTACAGTAGAATGTTCTGTGTTGCGCCCATCATGCCAATGTTCACGTTCTTGATTTCGCCTCTCCCTCATCTCTTGCTCATGTTTTAACTCCTCCATAAAATTATCTATGTTCCGTGACTTACCTTTCTCCTTCTCCTTAGGCTTCTCCTCTTTCTAGTACAACACAAAAACATTAGATCTAGAGTCTTGACACAATACAACATTAAAATGGAAAGAACAAAAATATTATTTCAGAGATGATATCTTTGCAGAAATACTAACTTTCTTCTCAGATTCTTTTCCCTTGGTTGCCAAAGGAGGGGGTATAAAAGATGGAACATACCTGCAGAGATATATCAAGTATGAATAGCCATACTCATCGAATTTCAGTCTATCAATAGGATATATATGTGTGTGTGTGAATGGAAAAGCAATTCCCAAAAGGTTCTCATAGATGGTCAGATTTAATAATTTGTAGCTCCTACATTTCCACAAGCAATCCAAGAAACTACTCCACATTACACTAATTTTCATTCCAACTGATGATTTTAGTTCAGGAAGTTGTGTTCTTTTCGGTGGATGCTTCATTTCATGGAAAAGAGAAAGGTTGGATGTTGCTGCTAGGTCACATACAAGCCAAGTATCATGTAATAGCACTAGCAACATCTGAACTTGTGTGGTTGGAAGAGTTACTTGGAGAATTGAGGTTTAGAAAAGTAGGTAATCAGGTAACCCTACTTGTCGCCTCCATCTAAGTTTTTAAGGGGACTGAGTACACTGAAATTGACAGTCTCTTCATCATATAAAAATTACTGGATATATTAAAGCTAGAATTTTCACCAAGTCTTTGAACATCTGTGCATCACCTATATTAGTAACAAGCTTGATGTAAATGTATGCTCCAAGCCTCCAACTTGAGGGGAGTGTGAGACTAGATGTTCACAAGATATATTCCCGCTGTAGAACCACAAGGGTTGCAAGTTCTACTTTACTTCATATTTAATGAAGGGTTTTTAACTCCGAAAACCAAAGCTTTGTACGTCATTACAGTCTTATCACCAACATACATTCTCAAACCATAAGTTTCCTCTTTTATTCCTAGGTTCAAACTATATGTACCGAATACTGTTATATTTTCAACAAGAGTTGTATTAAATATAAAAAAATAATTATATAAATACTTCTAAATTATTGAAAATGCGCATTCTAATAGAATGCGTAGGAACAAAGGTTTCATATATCATCTGGTGCAATGACCTTATAATCCTACAGTAGTTCAAGATGCATTTTAAGATTGGGCAAAATGCATAACTATGGATGCAACAAAGTTCACTGATCTCATCATACAAATCACAGGAGCTACTGATATGAAAAGTTACCAACCAAACAAGAATGTGAAAATAAAAGGAATACGTTCATCACAATTATATATCTAAATTAGGTAAACATTTTTCTATATCACAGCATCAAATATCCTATAATACTATATACCAATCATATGTTGGCAAAAAATGGAAGGTTCTCATTTCTGCATATTATTGTGGATGTAATTCTGTTACAGGTTCGCAATGAAGCTAGAAATTCATTGAAAGGACTGAAATGGTCACTGGTAATAAGTTTCTCAATAGTCATCAATCAACTATCAAGACTTCAAATGACCAACAATATGGTAATATATCTCCAAGAAAGTTCAAGCAAAATTGAATTCACTGTTAAAATGTCCTTGCGCAGAAGAGTAGATGTAACCTATAGAAAAAGCAGCTTAACCTGAAAACTTCGAAAAGGAAGACAAGAAAATTCAAAACAAAATATTTTGATGGGCATAATGTCACAAAATGCTTTTTGAAGTATCAGATTCTATGATACTATCTTCTCTTCTTTCTTCTTCTTTTCAACATGTACTAAACCTTAATTAAAAAACAGAGAGAAGTAAACAAATAAATTATATGAATTCACACACAAAAATTGCAAAGTGAAGTGATTTTTAGTTCATATCTACAAATGATACAAAATAGGAATAAAATATGTAAAAAAATCCAAAATCTAATTTCTCAAAGAAGAAAAAGCTTTCCACAAAATGACTCCATTAAGTGGAGCAAAAATAAATGGGGAGAGTGGAATTCTATTTATTCGAATAGAAGGGAACATTACAAGGAAGCAGGATAACATATTCTTAACAAAGAGATAAAACATGACGAAGACCACCAAATCAAGCAAACAAAAGTGCCCCACCCGCCACCCTTCCAGAGCCCGGGGCAGAAGAACACACACACACACAAAGGGACTCCAACATATTGATTGGATATGCCTCACTATTTGACATGATCTAGTAATTTAATGTTCACAATTTAAGGCCCAGATTTGGGACAATGTTCATAACAACTTCAATGCAGACAATAGAATAAAACAAAGGAAACTTGTCACAGAAATTTTAAATATGAAAAGATTACCATAAATATGAAGTTCTTTTTTTTCTGAGAAATAAGATGTTAAAGTTGGTCAAACAATAACAAATCAAGAAAGTAGATTCCATATTTCTAAACAAGTTTTCTTTTCTGCAATCAGAACACATCACATGCTTAACAGAGATGGAGGAAAGTACATCTTACAGAATGATTTTCCAAGCCAAAAAACAAAATAAAAGTAACACTAGGTTCCTACAAATATTTTTTAAAGTAAGTTAGTTAAGCAATCAAATGTGTCACTATTGATGTAAACTAACCAAAGTATACATTTTATAATGTCTACATGTTTAAGCCTAATGAACATAAATCTATATCGGACAGACAGACATGTTCCAATGTATGATACATTGATACCTGATGAAAATAGCATAGCAACATGGTTAATCAAAAGCATTTATTTACCTACTTCCCTTCTTTGAACCAGAAACCCCATCTTTGGACTTTTCACCTGCCATCCGCGAATGAATAAAAAAGTTCCATACTTTTATCAATGTTATCCAAAATAATAGCAAAAACTAATATTTATCCATAACACGAAAATATCTATAATCAAGATTTCAGAGTGTGGGCAGAAATGGCAGAAATGGGAGGGGTAAAAAAGTACAGAATTTATCAGTCATACCAACCTTCAGAATCCGCTTTCAATTTTTCATTGGGATTAATTGTTCCTCCTCGAACAAAAGCCTTTGATCCAGGAGTGGTATCACCTTGAAATGACTCAAGAAACTCAGCATATAAGCGTGCAGTTTCATCTTCTGCTCTCTGCGGGAGCCAAAACACATTAGATAGTTAAAATTGTCTTTCCTTGGAAGCACTAAATTGGGTTCACAAGACTTACCTTCTTCTTTGCCTCTTCTTCTTCTCTGTGCTTTTGGAAGGGTGTTTTTTTCCGTGTAATGGAGAAGGAACTCATCTTTGCATAGGTACTGAAAGGATGATAGAAATTTAATACATTGTGCAGCCTAAAAACAGAACTCTTACGGGAAATTAGGTTGCACTCAGTTTTGGAAATGTTCTAGTTTTTCATCATCGTCTTTCATTATCTAGAATCAACTCTTGTTTTTACTTTTACTTTCATTATGTGCGATCTGCAATAAATTAATGAAATAAAATTTCTGTTGCAAACAAATGACTGTAGGGAAAATACATTTCCAATTCAGACAATTCTCCATACAAAAGTAATAGATACATGAATGACAATTACTAACTGCTCACCATTATAACAGGCTAAGGCCCTAAACTAAGTAAGCATTCCGCTAAAATGTAGAACGCATGCTAATTGATGTTAGCACAATCATCCTAATATTCAACTGCTTTCTCAACAAAGTAGCCTAAACTAAAAAACAACCTGAAAAACTTGCTTGTAAAACCAGCTTCAGAACACAGGGTTGAACCAAAGTACCAAACTTTCTCCAATCCCTACAAATCACAAACTTTCCCAAAACTACCGACCAAAGATATAAAGTCTACTCACAAAATTCAATTTACAATAAATTTCGATTCAAAGATTTCCCCAAAATAACCACCCGAGACCATTATTCATCCCAACTCCGAAGGAACACAAAAAAAATTAGTGACATAACGGAATGACTAATTCAAAAATAATGAGAGTTCACTACATATTAAAAAAAATAACGTGAAATTGCATCCCAACCACAAATTGATTCAGTAACCAGTAAAGTAGCTGGCACTTGAATCTAAAGGAGTAAACGAATGAGGACCGACTGAAGCAATGCCCAACCAGAGTCGGAACGTGAAAACTTCCGTAAGGAAAACTACAGGGTCAGCAAGTGTGGGAGAATAAAATAAAGAAATCAAACAAGCTAATGGGTAATCAAAAGCCATTATCGCAATTGTACGAAATCAAAGAAAAGAAAAATCCGTATATGCAGACCCATTAGAGATACATGACCCACAGAAGTATGAGCCACGGGAATCGATGAACGAGGTGGGAGATTTGACGGAGGAGGGAAACCGAAGAGAGAGAGAGAGAGAGAGATGGGGGAGCTCACCTGGGTTTTGTCCTTCTGCTCCGTTTGGGTTTTGTTCGTGGTAGGGCCGGAAACAAGGCAAATAATAATAATAAGCAGGCTACGCGCGTAATGGGGCATGCGTTTTCCTTTCTAACGTTAAATATAAAATCTTTTCATTATTTATGCACCATTGTATTATTCGTCACATTTATAAAGCAATTATGAAAGGCAACAATCAATAGCCTAGTATCAATATTCAATTGGTTCAATATATTAATTTTATATACAATATAAAAGAAAAAAAAATTAAACTACAACTACTTATATTTACATCAATTTTTAAATTCTTCCCTATAATTTAAAACTTTCTAAACTCATATAATTTAGGATAGCTATTAAGGTTAATTCTGATAATTTCATATGGATATTTTATATATAATTATGTGTATATTTGGATAAGATTTTAAATATTTATAAAAAAAGATTTTTAGATAATTTTTAGAAAAAAAGACTTTTGGATGGATCTTATAGAAAAAAAGTTATTCAAAATAAATAAGTATTTATATAGTTATTATCAGAATGACTTTTATAATTGGAAAAGTATAAAAAAATGTATGATTTTATTAAAAATAGTAAAGAGGAGAGAGAGAGAGAGTGGAGAAGAAAGAGGAGAAGAAAGAGGAGAAATGAGATATGGTAGAAAACAGATATGAGAGAAAACATATGAGGGAAGAGAGATAGTAAAAAAAACAGAGAAAATAGAGGAGAGAAGAAAGAGGAAAGAGAGTGTAAAAAAATAAAAATAAAATAGTAATTAGATAATTTATAAATTCTTTTATTATTATAAAAGCTAATCTTAGGAGTATATTCAAAACCTTAATTTTAAATTATAATTTAACTCAAAAGTACTTATAGATAAATATAATTGTTTGTTTTAGAAACTTTTAAAATCTATATTATAAAAGTTTCTAAACAAACTGTATATATGATCTACTAGAGCTAACATAATTGTACAAGTCACAATCATACACTTCTTTTTTTTTCCTTTTTATACGTATAATTAGGGGTGTTCATAATGCCTATAGCCTGATCTGTCCGCCCGAGCCCGTAAAAAAATCGTTCGGCTCAACCCTAAAAAAAGTGCCCAAAATGTATTTGGGCAGGGCCTGGGCCAATTATTGGGCTGGGCTGGGCACTGGGCAGGGTATGCTGCCCTGCCCATTTGGCCCGGCCCTATATATATATATTTATTATTTTTTAATTTTTTTCTTAACTTATTTTATTTGTAATTTTACACTTTTCACTTTAACTGACAACTCTCCTTACTCATTTTTAAAATATTAAACATAAATTTTATATTTATGTAGATACCAAAGTTGCTCCTCTGTTTTATTTGCCAAGTATTTGATTTTTTGTGTTACAATAACGTTACAAATATCCGACCTCTACATATTTTAATATTTTTTTATATATAATAGACTTTGAGACTTTAATTACTATCTTTTTGTTACATTATTCTTAGTGAATTATATATATTATTTAACTCTTGAAAATATAAATATGATATTATTTTATAAATTCATGATTGCATATTTTTTTCTCACAATATGAGCAGAACATCACTATTTGGGCATGCCCAGCCCGCATATGCTCAACCCAAATTGGTTAGGGCTTTTACCGAGTAGGGCCGGGCATCGGGCTGTAAAATGCAGCCCATAGTTTTTTCGGGCAAGGTACCGGGCAGGGGGCTGTCCTGCCCATGCACACCCCTACATATAATTATGCACCTCACAGATATTAAAAAAATTAATTGATATAAATTTTTTTTTATTTGGTTAAGGTGTTATTAACCCTTTTAAGGTTTAAAATTTAAAAGGTTATCTATCTCTTCTAATAAATATGTCTTTCTATAGTTTAATTTTGTTTTATCCTCTTTATTATAAGTGAGTTCGTTTATCACTTCTACGAGTAGCCTTATATTTATGATTGACTTCTATTATTACTTAATCTGTAATAATAGTATTTGGAAAAAAAATATTGTTTTACTAATTGCCATTATGATCAACGTGCCATATTAAAAGTTTGGTATTGCAATTTGATTCGGAAGAGGAAAAATTAAAAAATAAAGTTACTTAAATTATAGAAATTTGATCCCAGATGAGTGATTGTCAAATTCCTTTTATTTTCTTTTTATTTTGTTTTGTGTTGTGTCCCAAAGGTAACGCAAGTCAATCTAATCTTAAACCAATTGAAGTGAATAAATTTCCAACTAAGAGAATGAATAATTTTCAACCAAAATACTCATTTTTTTTAATGTTTAAATTATATCAACCATAAAAATGATATAATTCCTATATATATTGTTAATATAAGATATTATTGACTAATTTAGATAGATTAAAAAAATTAAATAAATAAGTTAATTATAACAAATATGATATGATCTCCCTAAATTATTTGCTTATAGTATAATATTAAATTATATATTTAGATAAATTAATTTTAAAAAAATAATAAATATTTATATATATAAAATGGATAAAGGTATTAGATTTATGACTAAATATAACTCTATAACTAATTTTTATATAAAAAATAAGAGAAATTATATCATCCTCATGGTTGAAATTTAACAAAAACACATATCACACATTTTGTATTATAGCCTTTTAGGATGCTAATAAGTTTTCTATTTGTCAAAAGGGAAAAATGAGAACTTCATCCATATCAAAATAAACCGTACATCTTTTTCCAAATATTTTACTTTTAGTACAAAGGCAAAAAGTCGAGAGTCAAACAGCTGCTGTCCATTTGAAGTAACTGTAGATAATTGATTTTGCATTTCAAAAAGTAAACATCCAAGAAAATTACATCTTGTAAATATAAGAAAATTTTATTCCGTAGAGCACAAAAGTGATTAAAAAAGTGATCTCAGCCTGCATCCAAACCGGCAGGAGGCAGCGATTATAAAACCATTAGACAAGTCTTGCCCCATTAACTTCCTAAATCTCACAGGAAGCTAGAGACATGTGGAACATTGCGTGACTTCTGTCATGCAAGTATGTGATCTTATGAAGCACCTCTATTGAATCAGAAGATACCCGTCTTCCTATAGCCTTGGTTCCAGCATTTTCCAAACAATTTCACCAAGGCATCAACATGCAGAGGACCATATAAATCTTTTCAATTCCTTTTTAGAAAATCTATTCCAATAGTACAACACTAACAATAATATTAAACATATAGTACCAACATTTTCCAACAATTACGGTAAACATCAACAGATATTGATCACATCAACATCTAGTTATAAAACTTTTGCAGCTTTTCCTCTCCCAAGTTATGAATTTTACAAGAAAACTTTTGCATAAAAAGCACATGCTAAAACCAAATATTTCATTTCCACATCGATAGAATTTTGACAATGACTGGTGTGTGTGTGGTGAATACTACAAAGAATGGTATGCTTATGTGAATTTTTTGTCCTGTAATGATTTTAAAGTAGTCAGAACTCAACACTCATAGGCCGAGAGTTAATGTGAAAACTAATTTAAATTAACTGATAAGTCTATGATCCATTTATGCTAGTGATTTTGAAACGTGTCTTATTTAGTGGAACTTAGAGATTTATTTGATGCCATTGGCATAATTAATTTTTTAATCCTGTATAAGAAAACATTGGTTACAGTTTAGAAATGGGTCGCCAAGCTTCAAATATCAGGAGGACACATCTACTATGTTTTCTACAAAAGAAAGGGGGGAGAGGAGAAGGCGGAGAGAGATAGAAATACTATTTGTCCTCTTTACTCTGTTTGCCATTTGTTGCAAAACTGATACATTCAGCCATAGGTAGTTTCTCTTTAATATAGCTATAGGGTCACTAAGGTATAGCTAGAATAAAGTCGGTGGAATTAATATATATAAAGCAACTTGCAGTTTAATCTACAATATGAATATAAAAGTGAAACAATTATAAAGGAAAATAACATTGATGTTTAAGCAATTAAAATATGATAATACCCATAGCTAAATGGAAAGCAAACATTTCAAGTTATAACTGCTCTTACCTCATGCCCAAAAGTTGAGGTGTTTCAGGATGACGAGCACCTAGCCGCAAATAATGATACTTCTGAACAAGAGAAACAGAACAGAACCAAGAGAAAAGACAAAACAGCTTTATCAAAACAGTTACTAGCACACAAATCATTTAAACTAAACTTTTTCTGAAAGGTATTATGAGAAACAAGGATATACAACGAAACTGGATTGCACCATGATGGTCGAAGACTCGAAGTTTTCAACACTTTCAATTTCTATTCATTTTTGGAAGGCATTAAAAATAAAGTCAACTTAATTGAGTTTTCAGGCAGGCTCTTATACAGAATTTCCACTTTGCGATTTCCATATATGAGAGCACAAGTGCACCTATCATAGTCGCTTTATGGTAACTTATATGGGAGATTCTTTTAACAAATAAAGAATACACATATATACCTTTTTATGGCCAGAAATACACATATATTTATAGTTACAACTTACAGGATTTATGAAGCTGACATCACAAAATAGATCAACCAGCACTTTACCAATAATCTTTACATGAACATAGGCCACCAGAGAAATAATGAAATCCTGAAGAATCTCTCAGGAAAATATCCCTCTTAGTGACAATAGATACATATTTCAAGAATGCATGGCAATCCCCACAGAGAAGAATGTTCTTGACAATTCGAATGGGTTTTCTGTGCTTGCTTGTCAGAAGTCCATAAGTTGCTGCTAGTTTTGCACTGTGATGGAATAAAAAATCCTTTTTCTGAAACTCCTCTACTTCATGAAGAACAAAGCTAGTGTCAGGTACATATCCAACTTTCATGCACTCCAATATTAGAATCTCCAATCCACGGTAGATGTCTTTAGCTTGGGGATGGGACTTATCTCTTGCATAGAATGAATGCATCTTCTTCTGAGAAATGATCCAACTTTGAGCTGGGTGCTTGCGAAATCCATTCTCTCTCATATTCTCCCTGATCTCTTCAGAGCAGTGCCACCTCCCAGAAGCAGAATAAAGATTCGCGACAAGTATATAGGTTGAGGGATCTTTTGGTTCCAGAGCTAGAATTTGCTTTGCAACCCGTTTTCCAATAATTGTATTCTTATGTAGTCTGCAACTATCAAGCAAAGTGCGCCAAACAGAAGCAGCAGGCTCAAAAGGCATCTTATTGATAGTTTCCTCGGCTTCTTCCAGAAGTCCCCAGTAACCCAAAACACTAATGAAGGAGGCATAATGCTCAGAAGTGGGCTCAATACCATAAACAGTTCTCATTGAATGAAACAGATCACGACAACGGTCAACTAAATTCAAGTTACTTAGCCTGTACGCTGAAATGACTAACATAAATGTAATTTCATCTGGCCTTATGCCTTCCTTCTGCATATTTGACCATATTTCTAATGCTCTATCACCTAATCTGTGCAGAACATGACCAGTAATTAAAGCATTCCATGAAACAATGTCAGTTTTGGGCATATTATGAAACATCTTAATTCCATCATCCACATTCCAACATTTGAAATACATGCTGATAACTGCATTTCCGACTCCCACATCAAATTCAAAACCTAATTTAATAACATGGCAATGAATTTGCTTCCCCAATTCATGACAGCCAATAACTCCACTAAGACCCAGCATTGAAGACAAGGCCATTTCATCCATAATCATTGTCCCTTCTAATTGACTATGCTGGATAAGAGAGATCGCTTCATCTAGCTGTCCATTTCGAGCATAGCCACATAACATGGATGTCCAAGCTACAGCGCTTCCTTCCTTTAACTTCCATCCACAGAACATCTTTTGGGCATCTTCCATCCTCCCACATCTTGTATACATGTCAAGTAATGCTGCTTTAATACAAACATTTGGTCCAAAACCAAACTTAAGAACAAACCCGTGGATCTGCTTGCTGATTCTATAATCTGCAAGCAAGCTGCAGGCACTAAGAATACTAGTCAAAGAGAAATCTGTTAACTCTACACTATCTTCTACCATTTTGAGAACTAAATGCAAAGCCTTGATACCTTCACCATTTCGACAAAATCCTGACAAAAGAGCATTATAAGAGACCGGATTTTTTTCTGGCATCTCATCGAATATTCTCAAAGCTGAATTCACTAACCCAAACTCCATGTAAGCTGTCACCATCTCTGTCCAAGTAATAACATCTCTCACAGTCATCCTCTCAAACATGGATACCACATCATCAAGAGTTCCACACTTCGTATAGAATCCAATAAGAGTATTACCAACACTCAGATTTGATTCCAGTCCAGCCTTAATAGCATGTGCATGGACTTGTTTTCCCTCCATCACTGCAACACCCTCAACACAAGCAGTCAAGAGGGTTGACAGAGTGAAGTAATCTATTTTTAAAGCATCAGTTGCCTGCATGTCACGGAATAACTGTAATGCCATGTCATGCATCGACTCCTTGACAGCACCCGATATAACAGTGTTCCAAGAGGCAATATCACTCTCAAGCATTTCACCAAACAATTTGAGGACGACATCGTAGTATCCACACTTGCTATACAACCCCATAAGCGCATTTGCAACGAAAGCACAATCCAGAAACCCCATTTTGATTGCTAGATTATGTATCTGTAGACCCAAATGTAAATGCATAATTCGAGCGCAAGCAGTTAAAATTGCAACAAAACTGTATTCGTTGGGCTCTATACCCGAATTTCTCATGTGAAGGAAAAGCTCCAATGCTGCGTCTTCTCTCTTCGACTTGGAAAACCCTGAAATCAACGCGGTGTAAGACACCACATCTGGGGAAGACAGCTCCAAAAATACGTCGTAAGCGTCAGAAAAGAGGCCCAGCTTCAAATAAGCCACAATGAGGGCATTGCCCAGATATGTGTCTTCCTCGAGCTTGACAACAGAGGCATGTACAGCCCTAGCGAGCTCAACATCGCCGTCTCTAGCCGATAAACGAAGAAAACTGTAAAGCCCAGCAACGAAAGAGTCCAACAAGGCAGAAAAATCCCCATCACTGGAAGCCTCCGACTGAAGAGAGGGATTTGAATCAGAAGCAGAAATTTGGGGGGATGGAAGGAAGTAGATGGGTGAGGCTGGGGAGTGAAGGGTATGGTGAAATTTCGAATCTTTTAATAGAGAAGTACGTAAGGTTGTAGTTTTAGAGTGCTGAAGAGAAGTGAGTGGTTGTTGTGGTGGTTTCAAGGGACAGTGAAAGAAGTTATGAGAAAGCGAAGAGGAGAGAATGAAGCGATACTGAGAAGATGAAGAACAAGGAATGAAGAAATTGGAGTCTAGAACGGTGGCCATGAAACTGATTTCTTAGGGCCAACCATAATCTTCTTGCAACTGTACTCGATAGTATGCACTCCCGAGTTCAACTTGACCTGGAAGCTCTTAAACTTTAAAAGGGTACCAAACAAATTTTAAAATAGTTATATTTATATATAAATATTTTTAAATTAAATTATATTTTAAAATTAATATTTTAGAGAAACTATTGAGATTAATTTTTATAACAGTAAAAAAATTTATAAACTATTTAATAATTATTTTATCATTACTTTTTTATATCATCTCTCCTTTTCATCTTTTCTCATATCTTGTTTCTCCTTTTCCATTTTCTCTCCTCTCTTCTATCTCTTTTTCAACTTTCTTCTCTCTTCTCTCTCCTAATTTTAATAAAATCATACATTTTCTAATATTTTTATAATTAAGTCTTAGTAATAATTATTCAAATACTCATTTATTTAGAACTATTTTTTATAAGTTATTCTTTAAGATTTATTTTTCTAAAATATATCTAAAAATTCTTTTTTCCATAAGTCATTTTCTAAAATTCTATCCAAAAACATATCATGTATGTTTTTTTACAGCTTTTAGAAAAATATTTTTGGAGAAGAGTTTATGAAAAAATAGTTCTAAATAAATGAATATTTGAATAATTATTATCAAAAGGGCTTTCATAATTAAAAATTATTAAAAAATATATAATTTTATTAAATATAAAAAAGAGGAGAGGGGAAAGATGTAAGAGAGTAGAGAAGATAGATGAGAGAGAAGATAGAGAGAGAGGAGAGAGTGTATAAAAAAATAAAAAAAAATAATAATTAGTTAATCTATAAATTTTTTTACTATTTTAAAAATTAGTCTCAATAATTTATCTAAAATTTTAATTTTAAACTATGATTTTATATAAAAAAATTAAATAAATATAGTTGATTATTTTAAAATTTTATTAAATTAAAATTTTATCTAAAAAAGATTTTAAAATTATAATTTGTGTATTTTTAAAATTCATGAAAGATGAGGAAATAGAAATAATATTTCTATTATGTTCTTTCTTTCTTTTTTTTGATGTTAACGAAATTTTATTAAATTCTTTTTATTATATTGTTTTCAATTTTTACGTGACCGGCTAAGCGTTTAGAATTATACATTAACTAGAGATTTTTTCAGGGGCATTGTCCGGAGAATACGAAAAAATAAATTATAATTGATTAATTATTTATATAGTTACAAATTTAAAATTTGATGTTTGAAATATTTTGAGTTTATAATTTTATTTTTAAAAGATTTTGAGTCTGAGAATGAAAATTAATCACTATTTCTATTAAAATAAAGTTCTAATTTTTTTAAAAATTAAATGAGATTACTAATTTAAATTATTTATTGTAATTTATAAATAAAAGAATTCAAATTATTAAATTAGGTCAACTTAAATATATTTTTAGTTGAATTAGATATTATAAAATTTTAATAGTATAGCTAATGATAATTATCGATTGATAATATTTTTGAGCAAATATATATTTACTTTTCAAGATCACAGTTACATGACAATTGACATGAGATGGAAAATTGGGGGAATAACATTTTATAATCAATACATTAATTTAATTTTAGTTTGAGAAAAAAAATTCAATACTTCAGCAAATAATCTTTAGTTCTTAATAATTACTCCCTCTAAACCTTTTATAAGAAGTCTATAACTAATTTATATGTATCAATAAAAATAGTTAAAAATATTAATTTTGTTATAAATTTAAATAATTTCTAATATTATCTTTATTAACTATATTAACTCTAATATCATATTAATTTATACTATTTTTTATAATTTTTATTAAATATAGACATATATAAAAAATATTTAATACTCATTAAAACTATTAAAATATTTTATATAAAAAACCAAAATTTCTTCTGGAAGACTTCTTATAAGACAAGGAGTGTATAAAATTACATCATTATTCTTTTTCTAAAAGGAATGTTTCATTTCAAAATGAAAAATGAGTTGTGAATTATTATATATTCAGCAAAAAAATTTTGTAAAATATAATTATCAAATCTTTGCAACAAGGCTATTTAATATTTCATGTTAAAAATTGAAACATCAATTGCTAATTTTTCATATATGAATTTCAAATTTTGAAAACATCAATTACTTTCTTTTTAATTAATTTTCCATTTTTATTAAATTAAAATCATTAAAATCTCTTCCTTTCTTTCATTTCATTATCCTCCCACCAACAGAGGGGATAAGGAACACATCATGTTATGTCCATATAATTTAAAATTTTGTTTGGCCATAAAAACAATTGGGGGCTTCTCATCATATTTATTCTAAATTACATTGAAGAAAAGGTTATTTATGGTTGTTATGAAAAGATGTTACCATACTAAACTGAATTGTTGTGGTTTTAACCTTTAGTCATGCAACATGGCATGGAGCGGACAGGAATTATATTGGATCACAAATATCAGACCAAGGGGCTTCCATAAACCTTCAAATGCACAAAATTATATGAACAAATCATATAATGAACATCAATCCTGTAATTTAATAGCATAAAAACTATTAAATTATCATGTGAAAGATTCATCTACTATAGCCAGATACACAACGTGGATCAAATCTGGATATAGTCAAGGCAAAATTCTAATAAATTGAATTGGCAACAAAAAAAAAATTAACATAAAAACTCCCTTATAAATGTAAAGTTACACATTTGATCTAACATTTAATTCAAAATCATATAATGAACAAAAGTACAGAATGAGAAACATTATACAGGACACTACTCTTGTAAGAACATGTTTTGTTGCAGTTTACTCCTAGGTACATACTAAAGTGATACTCTTGTAATTAAGCCATCTCTTGAAAAGAAGAATTAATTCGCCCATAGAAAATTTGAAAATGGATCTGGACAAACATATACGAGTTCAAAGTAGGCAAAGGTTCATTTTCTTAAAGCTGAGCATAATAAAAAGCATATTATTCTTATACAACAACATAACACATCCCTCGTTGCTGAAACTTCAAACTACAGCAAAATCCTCAATTGATAAGATTTAATTAAGCTTTGATACAACGTATGGTCTATATAATTTTCACTCATTTTAATTTTAATCCCTATAATTTCAAACTGTATATTTTGGTCCCTTAACGAGCAATATAGTCTAAATTTTTATTAAAATATATGACTTACGTTTTATCCTGAAAGAATCTTAAGTGACCAAAATATATAGTATAAAACTATAGAGACTAAAACTAAAATAAGAACAAACTATAAGAACAAAACATTGTATTAACCCTTTAATTAACAATCATAAGATAACTACCGAATAGCATAGAAGTTTAAAGGCATACTAAGGAGTCACCGGCCCCTTGAAACTGCTTCATCCATCTCACTCTGTGATGAAGGAAACAGTTCAATGTAGCGACTGCCAAGTGTCATTCTGTCCTTTACCATAGCTGCTTTTGAATCTTCATCACTCGGAAATTCCACATAAGCTTCCCCAGAAGGTCTCCCCTCTGAATTCATCACAATATGAATAGTATCATCTGACAACACAAAATCCTTAAAGAACTCCATTATGTCATCCTTAGTGGCAGAAAATGGCAATCCTCTCAATCGCAACACGCCGGTATGCTCAGCTGAATCTTTTCCTTCATCATAGGATTTAGCCCTAGAAGCACTTCGACGAGGTGAACCGCCGCCGCCACGGGCATCAGAAACTTCGTTTGCAATTGCTTTGTAGTATTCCTGCCTCTTGCTTCTGAAAACCTCCACGTATCTTCTGCCCATGTTCTGCCGGTTTCTCTGAAGAGCGAAGTCAACTTGAAGGGGATACCCAAGAACACAGAAGCCTTCCCCAGTGAACTTGCCACCTTTGTGAACAAATAGGACATCAACTACATCTAGACCATGGAAGAACTCAGCAACATCAGTTTCAGTGCAGTCGAAGGGGAGGCCACGCAGACGAACAACAGGAAAAGGAGGGGGTTGGTTGACATAACCATATGGAGGTGGATTGTACATGAAACTGGAACCAGGAGAAGTCCCATAGAATGATGATCCTGGATCAACAATTCGTTGACGTTTTGCAGCCATTTCACGCCCATCACCGCCATCAGCAAATTTACTGCATCATTTACCAACAACCAGAACAGAAAGATACTCGTTACTAGATCAATGGGGCCCAAAAACAAAAATCAAAGAGACAGAATTCAGCTCTTTGAATCCTTCAAAAAATAGCTATTTCACAACATAGTTGATGTTCACCAGCAGGAACTTGCTTAAGATAATACAGCTGCATTATCTTTCATGGGAATCTTGTTTCTTGACAACACCAGAGCTTTAATCCTTTCAGTATTCTTGGCTAGGCTGTCATCTTCTTATTTTACCCTTTGCCCTTCAACCATTCTAGGTAGGTCCACTGTGTACAGTTTCTATAATGACTATAAAGGCCTACTTATGAAGACTAATATATCAAGGGAAAATCCATCAAGAAAAGTAATAGAAATTTTGCAATCACAAAAGGATCATATTGTGCTTAATTATTGACAAGGGAAGTTCTATATATATATATATATATATATAATTAGAATTTAAACTAAGAGAGAGATTATCAAGATTGATTGAGAGAGATTATATCTTAATTGTATTTCCTGATTTTATTCCCACAATCCCGCTTTAATTGGGATTCAGTATGTGTATATATGTAACCATGTACATCAGCAAAATATACGAGAAAATATACAAAAATTAACTTCGTCATACCCAGTCGTGTTTGCACTCACAATCGATATGTTCACCAATATGGTATCAGAGTAAGTTACGTCCGACGGAGGGTCACATCCGATGTCCGCCAAGGTCGCCGACCTTTAAGGGTTAGCTATTGTCATTGTGACGGAATGTCTTACTAGCGAAAACTATCACGATTGGAGCCAGTTAATGCTCCTCACTCTTGACGGTCAAGATTGACTTGATTTGATCTACAACGACCAGCCTCCCTCAAATTAGGCCAGCTCCAGTTGATGATGGCAGTCCGAGAATTCTATTGTCACCTAGTGGCTCCTGAATTCCATGCTCCCGGTTGTCCGGTGGAGCTTTATGTTCCTTACCTCTGCCAAATCCATCTAGTGTGCAGTGAAAGAAGCATATGGAAAGTATCCGGATGCATCATTTCTGTTTGACCTCTAAGCTTGTCTTTGGACATGAAACAGGGCACCCACCTTCTTAATGCCTATTATCTCGAGAAAACGGCGTTGTGGCAAGAACTTGACTTGCTCCAACACCGAGTGTGGAAAAATACTAAAGATGTGGCCGAATACTGGCGGGCCCTGGAAGAGGAACGCCTATTTGAATTTCTAGTGGGACTCAATCCGGCTTATGATGATGCTCATGGCCGTCTCCTCAACCATGTTCCCTTTCTCTCAATACCAGAAGCATTCACCATCCTGCAATACGAAGAGTCTCGTCAGCAAGTGATGCTTCATAAACGTGTAGCTATTCAACTGATGTCCACTGAAGCTTCCGCCCTCGCCGTCCGCACGTCTGACTCTAAATCCAGGAGAGAACACCTAATATATGAGCATTGCAAAAAATTAGGCCACACAAAGGACTATTGCTAAGATCTTCACGGCAAACCTCCTGATTGGAAGCCCAAGCAACACAAGCCCAAAGACCACTTAGCTGATACCTCTAGTCTAGACGAGATGGACCTCAACCATCTAGGCCCAAATGCACCCTCACAAACAGGCCCAATTGCATCATTTCCTCATGGGTACAGTTCTGCTGCTCCAAGCCCATTCCATGTTGGCCCAACCTCTGCACCTGATCCATTAACTATGATCCTATAAAGCTTGAAAGCCCTAGAAAGCAAATCCCGTAAACCTGTCACTATTGTGATACAAAGAGGTAACTTTTTTTAAAGCACTTACTACTATTAAAGGTAAACCACTAGCCCTTATTGGATAGTTGACTCAAGTGCCTCGAATCATATGACTAATAACATCTCATTATTTTCCAATTATACTCCTGCCACGTCATGCCTCACAATAAAAATTGCTGATACTTTTGACTTTCTGGTGGTGGGGAGTGGTACTATTAAAATTTCTGATACACTTACGCTTCATGACGTTCTCCGTGTCCCAAATTTGTAATGTAATTTATTATCTGTAAGCCAACTAAATCAACAAGAACGTTGTCATACTGATTTCTCCGCTTATTGTGTTTTTCAAGATCTGTTTACGGGGATAACAATTGATATTGCTAAGGAACTTGACGGACTTTATTACTTGAATGATTGTCCAAACCCAGTACCTTATTTCTGTAATAAAGTGTCTCTCCCTAAAACTAGTGAGATGGAGTTATAGCACAAAATATTAAGACATCCCAACTTTCAATATATGTGTAATATGTTTCCTTCTCTTTGTTTAAATAAAAATTTAGATTTTTATTGTGATTCATGTGAGCTAGCAAAACATCATCGTACTACTTTTCCTAGTATTTCTTATCGCCCCTCTAAACCCTTTTCTCTTATCCACAGCAATTTGTGAGGTCCATCATGTGTTAAAAATCTTACTCACTCTAAATAGTTTATGACTCTTGTTGATGACCATACACATATCTGTTAGGTTTTCCTCTTAAAGAATAAAATCACGGTATGCTAAATGTTCATTGATTTTTATAATATGATCCATATACAATTTGACACCAAAATCCAAACCCATAATAATGGCACCAAATATTTTAATCATCAGTTATCCACCTTTCTTAAGCAACATGGCATTACTCATAAAAGCTCTTGTGCCATTGTCCACAGCAAAATGAGATTGCTGAAAGATAAAATAGATATCTTCTCGAAACTGCTCGAGCTCTCCTCTTTAGTAGCAATGAACCTACCTACCATTGGGATGATGCTATCCTCACCGCCACCTTCTTGCTCAACCGGATGCCATGTAAGCCCCTATCCTTTCAAACTCCTTTCCGAGTACTTCACCAACATTTTAACCTACCTTATCTTGAGAACACCTTACCTCTCCACTCCTTTAGTTACACTAGCTTTGTTCATCTACACCATACTCATAAGTTTGACCAAAAAGCTATCAAATGTATTTACCTAGGGTTACCAAAAAGGGTACAAATATTTTGATCCTGTTTCTAAATGCCCCTATGTCACTCATGATGTCATCTTCTATAAAATTCTTCCCTGAACTGAAGACGATTGTCTTTGGTTCAGGGAAGACTTTAAGAGAACCTCAAACTACCCAATCAGACACCAAACCTATATTTGAACCTGATCGAATCTATACCCCTAAGGAAACAGGACATGGGTGCCTAAGGAATATGAACGGAACTCTAATTCAGGGGGAGACACTAACAGGTTGGGTCAAGTCTATAACCGCAGAAACAAGGACATGACAGGTAATATACCTCAAGCAACTGATACAATTCAAGAGTCTGAACTAGAGACAGGTACTGACCATTAGATGCAAAAAGACAATCTTGACCTTCCAATTGCAATAAGAAAACATCCAAGATCCTACACTAGACATCCTATAGAGAGATTTATCTCCTATCAAGCTTTATCGTCAAAATACTTTGCTTTCATATCTCATCTTGATCAGGTCAGGATACCAGAGAGTATATATGAAGCCCTTGATAGCCCTAAATAGAGACATATAGTAATAGAAGAAATGGAGGCCCTGGAAAGAAACAATACATGGCAAGTAGTTGATAAGACAATCTCCTCAAGCATGGTTTGCAAGATTTACCACAGTCCTGAAAGCTTAAGGCTATATACAGGGACAGAGTAATCGCACCCTTTTTTTTCGACACTTGAATAGGGAATAGTGGTGTTGGTCGTATATGTCGATGATATTGTCATCACAGGAGATACAACAACAACAACAATTGGCAGAGTTAAGAAGGCACTGAATAGAGAGTTCTAGGTCCAAGATCTAGGAGAAATGAAATACTCTCTAGGTATGGAAGTTGCTAGATCTACTAGAGGAATCAACATCTCGCAGGAGAAATATATACTAGATCTTCTAGAAGAAACTCAGCTGCAGACCAAGCGATACCCCTATACGGGCTAACAAAATCACTGATACCGAAGACCTGGGAAAGGCCGTAGATATGGTAAGATATCAGCGAATGGTGGAAAAGTTGATCTACTTATCCCACACCCGACCAGACATTGTCTATGCCATGAGTGTGGTAAGCCAGCATTCTCATGACCCCCAAATAAAAACAAGTCTACCGGATTCTAAGATACTTGAAGGGCTCTCCCAGGCTAGGTCTCTTGTTTAAAAAATCAGACAAACGAAATGTGGAGATGTTGACAGATACTGATTTGATAAGTGATCAAGATGATAGAAAGTCCACCTCAAGATATGTTACCTATGTCTAGGGAAATTTAGTCACTTAGCGAAGCAAAAAACAGAGTGTGCTTGCTAGAACCAGTACTGAAGCCAAGTTTAGAGCTATAGCTCTTAGAATTTGCGAAAGTCTATGGGTAAAACAAGTACTTGAAGAGCTAAAGATGTCAATAGAGCTACCTATCATACTGCACTCAGACAACATTGCAACTATCAATATGTCTCACAATCAAATTCAACATGACAGAACAAAACATGTGGAAACAGATAAACATTTCATAAGATAAAAGATTGATGCAGAAACAATTGATCTCAAATATATTCCCTCTAAGGAACAAACAACAAATGTATTTACAAAGGGATTTACTCGAGACAAATTCGAATATCTAATTGGCAAGTTAGACACGATAAATATCTATGCTCTAACTTGATGGAGAGTGTAGAAGAGATTAGTATTTAAACTAAGAGAGAGATTATTAGGATTGCTTGAGAGAGATTATACCTTAATTATATTTCCTGATTTTATTCCCACAATCCCTCTTTAATTGGGCTTCAGTATGTGTATATATGTAACCATGTACAGCAGCTAAATATACAGTGAGAAAATATACAGAAATTAACTTCGTCATACCTAGTCGTCTGTCTGCACTCATGATCGGTATGTCTACCAATAATATATCTCACTTTAACAACCATAATTTATTTAATCTTTCAAATCACACATGCTAAATATTTTGATAAACATATTTAATTAAGGATCTTTTAGTCACTCTGATGTACGAAACTAAGAATTGATTTTTTTTCAATATTATGTAAAAGTTGATGAGGAAAATATTCTTCTGGAAGCAACTCACTTATAACAAATATTCCAGTTAGTCCTGTTGAAATATTCTTACAACATGCTAGAAGACCTTTGGATCCATTACACTGATAACTGATCGAAAACACTTTCTTGAAGTCTAACAACCTCATTACAAAAGTGCCATCTCACAACATGCATTACTCTTAATTTATTTGTAGAATAGACTCTACTTGACAAGAAACCAGCAAACTGCCCCTTTCTTCCAATGGTATGATAAGTGTCAAAATGACATGAAACCTTTCAATAATAAACCACATATTTGTTACATCAAATCAATATCAATATAAAATATAAAACCTATTTAATAGTATAGCATGATTCCTCTTGAACTTCATGCAACTTTCTTTTTAGTTCTTTCAATCTTTTTTTTTTTTGGGCACAATTCAATAAGGTTCAAATGATAGGAAAATAAGTACAATCCTCCAAAAACTTCTGAGCTATAATCAATCATCAGACGGAAAAAGATATCCAGTTTTGCATATTTCTTCTCAGCTATGGTAAAAGGCGCTCTACCGTGGGACAGTTAAAGGCCACTCTGATTTGGTGGCTTTGGGTTCCTTTATTAGATTAAAAAAGAGCCAAAATATAAAAGGAAAATAGGCCTTTTGTTATGCATTTTGGGAAAAGAAAGCAGGTGAAATCAAAAGTGACGAGATAGGAAACTGTTTGTGGTTGGTTATGGCTTTCTCCTGGGGAAAAATTAAGAAAAGCATTTATCATTGAAGGTTTAAGGAAGAAACCCAAAGAAGCGTCCTCTAAACTTCACCTAGGAATTCCAGAATTTCCAGGAGGATGTTCTCTTCATTAGTATTAGTAGTACTATCCCGTAAATGCACAAGTTCCTAGTACATTCCTAGATGTAATAAGCTAATAGCTACTCACAAGAAATCGATATCACAGAAAAAACCCAACAGTCTACAGGTTCATCTCCCAAAGGATATCTCTCTATCAAAATTTGGACTCTAATATCCTCGAAAGAGAAACATATATTTGGATCAGGCATGCTTGGGTCATGTCAAGAATTTAAAATACTAGAGACATCATTAGATTTGAAGTAACTACAAACAGGAGAACACAATAGCTCTACCAATTCATTAACTCAATGCCTGCTAGAAATCCCCAGGCAAACAGAACTTTCACAATCACAGAATAAAGTTAATACCCACAAATGGAACACTCAAAATCAGGCAGAACAAAGGTGGTAGACTCAATGAGTAAATACTGAAACAAGTAGCAATAGGAAAGCTTGAATCTCCATCATTAAATTTGGAGGTGAGAGGCAAGAAAGGAAATAATAAGATGCTGTCATCTCATACTATCATCATCTTATTTTTATTATAGGAACAAAAACAACGAAATGAACTAAGTACGGACATTCCTGCCAAAACAAACTATTTCTTATAAAAAAATCATTACTAGATTCAACAAACACAATGTGGAGTAACAAAAATACATTAATAGAAACCTAAAGTATAATTAGCTTAAAAGACAACCTCTTGCTTAGTTGAAGCCTCCAACTATACCAATTTACTATTTCTTTTCTAATCCCAAGACCCCAAATTATAATAGCTTACCTTTTTCTAAACCTTCAAATCAAAATTCTCCTTAGGCGTTCACAAAATATCATCAAATCCTACTCAACAGCACCGCTAAGACATGGGCTTATCTAGTATGTCAAACCAACAAGGAGATACTACCCAAGGAAAACATCATTCACATAACAAGTAAACAATATTGTCATATGTTGAAATTATTTTACCTCATTTATACATTTGGAACAGGTGGGAAAATGTTTATACTTTAGGTTTAGGATTATAGAATTATTGAACTACATCAGTTGCAGGCAGCTATTAACACGCCTTTAATTACCTCTTCTACTTTTAGGTTACACTCAAGAACACATCTTATGACCAAAAAGTTTCTTCCCCGTTGACAAGTTAAACTGAATTAAATGATAACAGAGGTTGTATTCCCTCACAGCATTCATTTAACAAAGCAATTAATGACATCTCAAGCTAATCTAACATATCATGCCTAAACTTGTTTTCTCCCAACTTCCAAACTGATTATAGATGGCACAAACTTTCAATATTATCATTGTGAGTTCAACCTTTCAAAAATAATAGACAAGGGGAGAATATTAGAAAAGGAAACTGTTAGGATTGTAGAGACGTAACGGAATGGGGAGCGACGCTCTAAGAGGATCCGCCGTAGAACTACAATCAATTGCATTAACTATTGAAAACAACCCATGAATTTGCACCGAAAAGGAAGAGGAAATAAAAAAGCTACATACTTTCTTAGAAAATAAACAAACAAATGTTGAAAAATAGGAACCAAGAATCATACCCTTTGTAATACATTCTAAAGGATTATGTCAATGACCCTCTCGATCTTTTCTTCACGGATTTGTATCGTACAGCTAGTGTCTGAATATGGCGGAATATGAAGGTTACAAGTTCCAATTTCGAAGTTTCCTCCAGACGCTGACGATTGTGTGTCGTGTTTCTTCGTTTCGATTTTGTCGAATACGATTTCCTTCTTAGCTCAAACACACAACACAGTAATTGAATTACGCTGTTTGGCAGGGAATCAATTTTGGCCAAAACCTCAGTTTGGGAAAATTTCACACAAACATCAATTTTTATCCAGAATTGATTTTGGGCCAAAACCTCGATTTATAAAATTTTTTGCCAAACAGCCATTTTCGTCCAAAATTGATTTTGGGCAAAACCTCAGTTTAAAACTATGGTTTTGAAGAAACCTATTTTTCAATAGATTTTAGAACTGGAAAAGAGTTTATAGATTATCTAATTACTATTTTACCCCTACTTTTTTCTTATACTCTCTCTCCTCTCTCCTCTCTCTCCCCTCTCTCCTCTCTCTCTCTCCTCTCTCCTCTCTCTCCCCTCTCTCCCCTCTCTCTCCCCTCTCCTCTCCCCTCTCTCTCTCCCCCCTCTCTCTCTCCCCTCTCCTATCCCCTCTCTCCTCTCTCCTCTCTCTCTCCCCTCTCTCTCTCCTCTCTCCTCTCTCCCCTCTCTCTCCCCTCTCCTATCCCCTCTCTCCTCTCTCCTCTCTCTCTCCCCTCTCTCCTCTCTCTCTCCTCTCTCCCCTCTCTCCTCTCTCTCTCCTCTCTCCCCTCTCTCTCTCTCCTCTCTCTCTCCTCTCTCCTCTCTCTCCGCTCTCTCTCTCCTATTTATTCCCTACCCTCTCTCCTCTCTCATACTTTAATCAAATCATACCCTTTTTAGTAATTTATTAATATAAAAAGTGATTCTACTATTAATCATCCAAACATCTCTATTTGCAAAATCTATTCTCCCCAAAATCTATTCTCCATAATCTATTATTCCCAAAATCTATTCTTTCCAGAATCTATTCTTCCCAAAATTTATTCTCCAGAATCTATTCTCCCCAGAATCTATTCTCCAAAAGCTAATTCAAACACACCCTCAGTTTAAGATGACAGATTGACCCATTTTCGTAACAAAATTACATTTTCACCATTGTGATATAATTTTTTAAAAAACACTAATATTTTTACCCTTATATTTTACTAAAATTATAATTTAATTTTTAAATATCAATTTAATGCTATCCAATTATTATAATTTTACTTCAATTAAAACTCTCATAAATTTTAATATACTACAAGTCAATTTTTATAATTTTAATTATTTAAAATTTTAATAATTAAATTTTATAAAATATATCATTTTATTTTTTAAATATATAATTACTATTTTAAATAATTTAAATTATAATAATAGAGTTATATTTAGTTAAAATTTAAAAATTAAGAGAAATTGAATTAAAATTATAAAAATTAAAAGATTAATTTTTGTTAAATTTTTTAAGACGAAAATGGCAATAAGTTTGGTTGGGAAAATTTGATGGGATTAAAATAAAAATGAAATAATTTTGGGGAAGAAATAATTTTGTATCCAATCTAGAGCCAATATATATATATAATAAGTTATAGTGTCCACAAATATTTTATTTCTAATAAGTTTTCCAACGTATTTATAATAAGTCATAATATCCACAAATATTATTAATATTTCTCGAATTTCAATTATACAATTAAAAAAGAGATGTTTTATTTTGGTATTGTATGGATGAAAAATGTTATTATATTTATATATTTCATAAGATAAAAATAATATCAAGAATAAGAAGAAAATATAATCAAGTTACTATATTACTTTTATTAAGTGTAAAAAATATATATTCTTATTTTTTATTATTTATTTTCCTATAATTTTTTCATACTAATAATAAGAAAAAATGACTTTGCATTCCACGAAATAATGGGGTGCCAGCTGGTTTGATATTTTTGTTACAAAAAACAAAAGAAAAATTAAAATATTTTTAATTTCTTTGTAAAAAATATATATATTATATTTTTAATATTGTAAATAATATTTTCCTCTTTTCATTTATAGAAATATATGAAAATCGTTAAGAAACTTAAATAAAATATTTTAAGATGGTTTTGGGGACTTTAACAAATTGATTTTCCCCCGTAATTGTAGTGACAGGAGTGAAAATTATTATCAGGGTGTTTGCTTCTAAACCTAAATTAAAATTAAAATTTTAAAAAATTTAAAATAAATAATTATATTTATTTAAAAAAATTTAGATTAAATTATAGTTTAAAATTAAAGTTTTAGATAAATTGATCAGAGTAACTTATAGAACAGTAAAAAAGATTATGGACTAACCAATTACTATATTACCTGTATTTTTTCTTATACTCTCTCCCGTCTCTCTTCTACACTCTCTCTCTTCCCTTCTCTTATCTCTTTTCTATATCATCTCTCATCTCTTTTTTCTTTTCTACACTCTCTCTCATCTCTTTTTTCTTTTATACACCATCTCTCCTCTCTCATCTCTCTTTTATATTATCTCTCCTCTCTCATCTCTCTTCTACACATTTTCTACTCTCTCATCTCCCATATCTTATCTATCATCTCTCCTATATTTAATATCATATTAATTTTCATAATTTACCAATAATAAAAATATTTATAAAAATAAGTATCCAAATACTCATTTATTTAAAATTACTTTTTTACATAAGTTTTTCTCCATAAATTTTTTCTAAAAGTTATCAAAAAATAATATTTTTTCTTAAATTTATTTTTAAAATTTTATCTAAACAGCCCAATATTAGAATTCACATCATTTTCGCCTTTGCGGGAGCCGGGGCATTTTTGTCAATTAAATAAATTGTTATTAGGAAATAAGCATAGCCCATCAATTTAAGGAGCTAATATACTTTCATGAAAAAATCAGGTAATTTCCATTCCTTTAATTGTGGGAATTAATGAACCTCGCCAATGTCATAGAATTAAATTAAATTTAGCAAAGCCAATTACCCAATAAAAAAGAACTAATTAAGCCAGTTAAAGAAATAGCAGAGATTCACAAATATGGATGTTAATTATCAGATAGTGTAATAAAAAATATAATATTCATATGTTTAAATATATAATTTAATCATATATTTAAATACATTTAAATATTAAATTAGAAAATTACAATAATTATATTTTTATTGTTTTTGTACTAAAAATAAAGTTATATTTAAGTTTTCATTTTTATTAAATACCACACTTAAGAAAAATCAATATTTCACAAATATATTAATCAAATTCATGGGCAAAAAAAAAAAAAAGGATTCATATGAGATGAACAGAGAGTATTAGTATTAAATCTTAGCCAATCAAATTGATATAAGATGGTTTAGATTTAGTTTTATTTTATTTTTTATAATTTTATAATTGTCTTTTGTTTCCGGAAGGAAGCAGAAGCATTTTTTTAAGCTAAATGGGTGGGCAACCAGAAAAGAGAAGTTTACGCAGCTTGCTAGTCAGAAAGGAGCCACCTCAATCCCTATCCATTGACTTTGTGCTCATTACAGACGATTTTAACAACTTCTAATAGCTTGTTTGAATTATCATTAGAAAAAGTAACTTTTGAAATTGAGAGATAAAAATCAATTAGTGTAATATGATTTAGATTTAAATATTTTTTATAAAAAAATTAATTTCAAAATAATATATTTAGATAATATATTAAAAAGTTAATTTTATAACATTTAAATCTAAAGAAAAATTTAAAGCTAGAAGTTAAAAAATTACTTCAACTTTAAAATCACTTTTAGACAAAAAAAAAAAACAAAACTACCTCAAAAGCCACGTCAAACATATTTTTTTTTTCTTTCAGTTTGAAGTGTTTTCCATGCTTAGAAGTGCCGAATGAAGTTAAGAGTATCGGCCTATTTAGATAGTATCTAAACTAAATTTTAAAAAAAAAATTAGTTTAAATTTTAATTTTAAAAAAAAATTAAAATAAATACTTATATTTATTTAAAAAAATTTATAAATCAAACTATAGTTTAAAATTATAATTTTAAATAAAATACTAGGAATAGCTTCTGAAATAGTAAACTATAGTTTTGAACTATCTAATTATCAGTTTATCCCTATTTTTTTATACTCTCTTTCCTCTCTTCTCCGCCACGTAGCTTATTCTCTACTGCTACTCATTGCCATCGCTTGGATCTTCTGTCGCAGCTCACCGTCGTCGTGAGTCCATCACTACTCGCTATCTATCATGGTTTTGTCGTTGTTCACTATTTGTCATGGGTCTGTCACTGTTTGTCTCCTTAAAAGTTGCTACTTCACCGTCGACCATCATCCGTCGTGGGTTGTATGTTGCTAGTAGTCTCTTTAAAGGTTGTTGGTCAATCAGTATGAGAAGAGAAAGAGAAATAGATGAATAGTAGTTATAAACAGTATAATACTTTTTTTACCTCATATATTTTTTAATAATTTATCAATTATAAAAATATTTTTAATAATAATTATTTAAATATTTATTTATTTATAAATATTTTTTTAAAAGTTATTTTTTATATGCGATTTAAAAGTTTTTTTTTTCTAAAAGTCGATATACAGTGTTTAGACTAAGTTGTCCCTTGGACATTGATCACACGTATCGTACACCTATAAGCCTGTAAATATACTATGATCATCTGACACTCAATGTACAGAAATATACATATCAGGGGCTCTTGGCCCAGTATTTGTTAATACTCTAACAAATGAGATTGACATAGCCTGGTCAGGAGTGCTTCCAAAAATTGAAAAGCTTTCCCACTGCTGTGACTGGTTCAAAACGATTAGAAGCAATTTGCAGAACCTGCAAAAAGGAACGTAAAAAAACTCTCAACAATTGGACACGTTACAGAACCATGGAAAATAATATTGATATGTCGTACCCGGAACTATCCTGGCAAACAAGAATGAGATTGAAGGGAACGCTGAAATCAGACTATAAGAACAAACTAAAAATCTGAGAGACTTGAAGTACAATCATCAGCACATATCTTAAAATTTGTTTGGGAAGGATTGCAACACTAAATGATTGAACTAAAGGACACTTCATGGCAGGTTTAACATCATATTTGCCTGAAGATTAAACTGCCAGAAACAATCAAGCAACGAACAGAAATTTTAGTTCCTTCATGAGTACTAGAAAAGGTTCACTCGTGACAAGGACTTGTTGAAGAACATCTTAAAAGCTTATGCAAAAGTGGCATACGGCATATACAAGGTGTAAATACAAGAGAAAACACATTTGCCCAATATTTCTCGTTTGAATGCTGTACAAGGTCTTGGAATATAGGGGGTTTGATTTCATTTAGTTATCACCAAAAGTCCCAGTCTGCTCAAGAGCATGTCTTGCTCGAAGCTGTAGCAACAGAAGAACATTTATGAATCTACTGAAAAACAAGCCTACAACAATTAACAAAACCATATTGGAATAAATAAATAAAAGTACCTTCACATCCATGGAAGAATCATTGATCATGGTTTTCAGTTGAGAAATTATGCCAAACTTGCGCAGTTTTATAATCCGATCAAATGGACCTGGACTTGATGGAAAGCTGAGATTTACTACAACCCAAAGAGCAGCCGTGAGTAAGTGGCTGTCAGTACTCTGCAAATACCGGTTAAAGAAAGAGTGGCATGCGTTCTCTGGTTGTGGAAAGAGTCGATGCATCGCAGCTTCCTTTTGAAACTCATTCCCACTAGCAATATTGCAGAGTACATACATCCCCTACCATATTAAATAAACCAAATAATCAGCTCAAATTGAATGCTTGGAGATTTGTGAATTGTCACGCGGGGCCGAATATCTTTTTCATCTTCTTTATGGGATGGCCTATTACATATTTTGGAAGCATTATATTAATACCAATATTTGTTTACAGAGAAGCTCCTCATCTCCTTCATATATAATTAATGCCAGCAGACGGAAGCAGGCTCTTCATAGCTAATTTAGTTCATAGGGGTGATGTACCCTTTAGAATGCTATTGAGATTTTAGAATAACTTAGATTCATTGAAATATTAAATTATTATGTGATTGATATTGTTGTATACAGCGTTATTCAATTTATAGTAATTATTTTAACGAGAAATAATCACTTTCTATATATATATATATATATATATAAATCTATTAATTTTAATATAATTATACTAAAAAAATTTAATTGATGAATTTTATTAAAAATAATCTGATGAGACTTAAAATTTAATTTAAAATATTTAAATTAAGATATTGATTAATATGATTATCTTATGAATTATATATATAGTATTGGAGATTGTTGATGATAGAGTTATCTTTCAATCATGTAGTAGTATAGTTTCTATTAAAATTTGAGAATTAGTTTTTATCCTATATGTTTATTGAAGAACTTGTTCTAACAATTTATTTAAAGGGAACTAACCTATAATCTAGTTTTGTATTTTGTGAATTTTAGTACATTCATAATATTTGACTAATTAGCTCTTTGAGTAATTAATCATATAGTAGTTAAATTAAATCAGTGAGTGTAAGAGTTCGATTGATTTTATAAGAGAAATTAGAATGGATATATATTTGATTATATTATAATAATATATTATTTTATATATATACTATACTTTATTAATTATCTCATTTAACACCTCATAAATACATATTAATATGTATAATAAGTATGATTATTAAAAGACTTATTTTACCTTATAATTATTAATATTTTTTTAAATGATAGTCTAAAAATTAAAATATCAAGAAAAGCTTCAGTTATGTCCTTAGTATAAAATACTCTAATATTGTTACTCATTATAGGTACTTTAACATGATAAAATATTTTATTTAATTTTTTAAAAAAATATAATCATAATAAAGTTTATTTTAAATTTTAATAAATTTTTTTCTATTATAATTATAATATTAATTTATATTATAAATAAAATAATTTTAAATAATTAATAGTAATTATATTTTAATAGGATTTTATTATCGGAAAAAATTTGAATAAAATCATTGAAAAAATTGCCAAGTTTGGGTGTGTTTGGATTAGCTTTTGGAGAATAGATTTTGGGAAGAATAGATTCTGGAGAATAGATTTTGGGAAGAATAAATTTTGAGAAAAAGTGATTTTAAAAATTGGAGATGTTTGGATGATTAATAGCAGAATCACTTTTCCATAGATAATAAATTTAATTTAATTTTAAATTTTTTATTTAAATGATTATAAAATAATATATATACATATGTATTTGAATAAAGTAAAAATTTATAATATTTATCTAAATTTTAATTTTTTTCTACTAAAAACTTTATTAGAGAACCAATCTAGATAACCATAAAAAAATATGGAAGATTGTAACTTTTATTGGTAAATTTATCTTTTTCCTAAAATTTTTAAATAAGAAATTAAATTAGATTTTATTTATTTTAACTTTTTTTTAATTAATAAAATTTAAATTATTAATTAATAAAAAACTCACCATGGCAAGGGGCACCAAAAAGCTACTTTGTGACCAATTATTCTCAAACCATGATTTTGGACTCCAAACCATGGTTTGAGTTCTAAAATTGATTTTAAAAAAAAAAATCTTGTTTGGCCCATATTTTGTAAAACCATGATTTGAATTCATAATCTATTTTCAAAAGTGATCCCAAACACACACTTAGAGAAGATGGAGCAAAACTCCAAGGAAGAAAACATAAATCGCAGACAAAAGCGAAATCGAAGAACCCATTAAGCAAGAAAGAGATTGAAGAAGCTGATGAAGAAACCCTCAATCTAAAAAGAC
The DNA here is from genome assembly GCA_037074615.1 of Leucaena leucocephala. NCBI lineage: Eukaryota > Viridiplantae > Streptophyta > Magnoliopsida > Fabales > Fabaceae > Leucaena > Leucaena leucocephala. Next base: position 20,337,639 of record CM073542.1, on the reverse strand, counting down.
AACCTTTATCATATTGCTGTCGAGATTGGAGGCGAAGGTCGTCGGAGCGACAGGTGGAGGTTTCTATTTTCGCTGCCACCGCCATCGTGTTCTGCAAGTAGGTGCTAGAGGAGGGAGAACGAGATCTGAAATGCACATTCCTTTTTTTTTTTTTTGCGATGAGCGCCTTCCTTGTTTTTTATACGAACACATTCGGAAGCATTACAAAGGTGTTATTGGAGATGTTTCAGAACATGAAGAAAATCCAGTGAGTATTGGCTAATTTGATCTATGAACTCAAGAAGGATGCTATAAATGTTGATTTTGTGTCTGATTCTACCAATGGATCTACTTTTCCCTCCATTGTTGCTATGTTAAGATCAACATGGTTAAAAATTTTTTACCTTTCCTCTCTTGGTGGCAGGGCTCAGATTCGCAGAGGAGAAAGAGGAAGAAGGAAGCATCTGGAGAATTAGGAAGCAAAAAGGAATACGGTGCCAATTAACAGCGTTTGGGGCTAGGGTAACATTGGTCAGCTAAAATTGCACTATAATTTATATTAAAATATTAGATATAATTCAAAAAATAATATAAGAATACCAAGAGTTAGTTTGGAAAAGGAATTTTGAGGAAAGGGAAGAAATTTTATTCCTTTTTTATTTTGATAATAAAAATTTTTTAAAAAAAGAAATTTATTAAAAAAAAATTTCTCTCTCTTCTAAATTTTAACTCTCTTCTAAAATTAAAAAAATTTAGAAGGAAGATGTGATATTTTTATTTTATAATATTAATATTTTTATAATTTTTTAATATCTTAATATTACACATATATTATATTTTATTAAAATAATTTATAAAATGATATAAAAGTAAATTTATCTATATAAAAATATTTTCTTTTCCCTCTAATTTTAAATTAAATAAGGTAAAATAAAAATTTTTCCTATTTCCTTTTTTAATATTAATTCAAATAAGGTAATAATAAAATCTCTCATCTTCCTTTTTTTTCCCTTTTCTTCTATTAAAATTCTTCCCCTCACTTCTATTCTATTGAGCCAAACATATCCTAAATGTTCTTTCACCAATTTTTTGTATTGGATGACCAACTCTTACAATTTAGGTAGCAGGGGAAAATGTTTCCATTTGGATAACAAAAATGAAAAATGGTGTAATAAAAATATAAAGTATTAAATAAAATGTGTCTAGATTATTTAAAAAATTGCTGACAAATTTCCAAATTTCTGATTTCTAAATTTATTATCCAAAACTATCTTAAATTTATTTAAGAATCTAGATGATGTAATTTCTATTCAACTTGAATAATATAACTTTATACACATGTTGAGTTTGAACCCAAGATTTTATCCAAGTATGACCGGCGACATTGCTACTAGACAATTAGCTGTTAACGCCATAATAATGTTGTTGTTTCAATAGTAAATACTAACCATTGGCAAAAAAAAAATAAATGTTGTTACTGAAAATTAATTATAAGAATCTAATAAATATTGCATATTTGTATACAATAGAAGATGAAGATGTTGGGAGGATATTTGCTGATGTGGAGGTTTTTTTAGAGGGTATCTTAGATTTCACATTTTATTATTTTTTGGGGAAACTTCTTTTTGTTCTTCTATTAATACAGATGGTGAAATTGAACCAATGAACATATATTAGGGCTCATAAATATTTTAAGATATTTCTAAAATTAATTCATTATAACCTTTACCTAAAAAATTACTACTCTCTCTCTCTAGTAAAACCATATGACCCTTCTAATTATTATGTATTTATTTAGAAAATCTTTAAATCAATATTTTAAAAAAAATAATTTATAAAAATTTTAAAATAAATAGTTATATTTTTTTAAAAAAAATTTAGACTAAATTATATTTAAAATTAAAATTTTAAATAAGTTATTGAGATTAGTTTTTAGAATAATAAAATATTTTATAAACTACTCAATTATTATTTTATTTTTAATTTTTTTACACCCGTTATTTTTTCTCTTTTTTCTTTTTTTATTGTTCTCTACCCCCTCTCTTCTTTACTACCCCCTCTCTTCTCTTATATTTTTAATAAAATTATACTATTTTGATAATTTTTTAATTATAAATTTTTTTAATAATAACTATCTAAATATTCATTTATTTAAAATTATTTTTTTCTATAAATACTTCTTTAAAATCTTTTTTAAAAAAATTATCTATTTTTTTTAAATATTTTTAAATTCTTATCCAATTTTATAAATGTTTTTAAAAATTCTTATCCCAGTCCTATATACATACTGTATACTGCTGTTCACAAAGCCTGCAAACCCAGTGCGCTCAAGAAGGCTATGCCACCCTAGGCCCCTAGCATATGTGTGTGTGTGTGTGTGTGGGTGTGTATTTTTTAATATATATCATTTCGCAATAAAACTTCACTGATTTTGTTACAGATAGATGCTGTAATAAATATGCAATATCCGGATTTGCGGGTATATATTAATATATATATATCCACTTTAAATATTATCAATCAATTATATTTTTAAAATATTATAATATTTAATTTTAATTAAAAATATATTTAGATCTATTGAATTTAATATTTTTAATTTTATATAATGACAAACAACAATAAAAAAATATAGTTAAACAATTTAATTTTAATTTTTAAAATTTTTAAATTTTATAATAATAATTAATTAATATTTTTATTAATTAATTTTTTAATATTTTAATTTTTTATAAGTATAAATTAATTTAATATTTAAAAATTTTATATAATAATTAATATATAATCTTATTAACTAATTCTATAATATTTAAAACTTTTAACTATAATAATAATGTATAATAATTATATTTAATTAATTAATTCTAATATATTTTTGGAAAAATGACATATGAGTCACATGAAAGCGATTGAATAATAAAAAAGCCTCACCAAATATTATAATTCATTTCAAGTCCCATGGGACCTCACATGAATTTTTTATAGTTGTAAAAAGACTTAAATGCCCTGTTGAGATATAAAAAAGCATTAAAGAAGAAATCAGAGTTGGCGGGCTTTGCTGTGTGAAAGAAGAGAATAGTCAGAACACCATAACTTAACTCACGATGGCTCCCATGTTGTGTTAGCAGGTGGGTTTACGCATTATCGTGGCTGGATGTTGACGCAGAAGTGCTGTATATTCATCTTCTCTTACTATCATATGAGATTGTGAATGACAGACATAGCGAATTCAGGGAAATAGGTAGCTCGTCATCCTCCTGCTATATATGATATGATAGTGTGTGGCTGAAGTGAGGTATAAAAAGACCCACGTAGATATGGAGATTATGTTCATTCCATGAGTTTTTTTTATCATTTGAGATGTGGGTTAAATGAGTTTATTTAGAGTTTGAAAAGTTATGTTTAGTTTTCAAGAATTTGTGGTGCGTTTGGTTGAGTGTGGTAACAATATATGAACAATGGAAAGGTACATGTAAAGTGTGAATGACAGACATGAGTTTATATGCAGGCCAATAAGAGTTGTTATTATAATATGACATAGTTGTTAATATAAGTTCATGAGTTGTTAATGTTATATGTTTGGTGCAGGTTGTCATTGTTGATGGTGAGTTTATCTACAAAGCATTTATTATGTTATGTTCATATGGGAGGACAGTTTAGAGATGATGTAGAAGGTCATACATATGTTGGGGGTCAAGTAAGAACAATATCTATAAAAGAAGGCACAGCATATGATGGGTTCAAAACATTAATAGCATCAATGGTTGGGAAAGGAAGTGATGAAATTTTGATAAAATTCACTGTTAGATTTGATAAACACACATTTGTTGACATGTTTAATGATGAAGGAATTGAGCATTTAATAATGTTCAATGGAGAAAGTGGGCATGTGTACGTAGGAGAGAAAGCAAACAATGAATACACAGAACTTCGTATGGATGATGTAATGGAGGAGTATGATGTGTAAGTAATATAGTGTGTTAATTGCAAAATATTGTCCTATATAATTTACAATATACGTTGTCATGTCAGTTGAAGGTAGTTGTTATTACTGACATAGTAAGTTGTCATTTGCTGTAGGTTTGCTGAATTGTTTGGAAGTGGGAATGTATGCTCTATGTCTCCACCTGCTTTGGGAAATGAGAATCAAGTGTTTCCATTAGTGTCTTATGCTGACAAAATGATTCCAACAGGTACACCTAAAATGAATTGCACAAAGTGGAAAGATTTGATTGTTGGAGAAGGTCAAACATTTCCAAATGCAGGGGTTCTTCAGAAACAGCTATACAAGTATAGTATCGCGCACAGATTTTCGTACAAATTTATCAAAAACAATAAACAAAAAATTATTGTCAAGTGCAAGGTGAATGGATGCCCATGGTACATGGATGCATATAGTTTGGGTGAACGTCAAGATGCAGAATTGATAAGTATAAGAAGCTTCACAAGACAACACATGCATAATGAACAAGAAGACCTAGTTGCAACTCACCATGGAAAGGCAAACTTAACATCATCTTTAATGACTGATGCTTTGACGAGTAATATCAATAAGAATGTAAAAGAAATCAGCAAAGACTTGTACAGAGAATATGATGTGCAATTGAACTATAGGCAAGCATACAGGGGTAGAGAACAAGCATTAAGGAAAATACATGGTACTGCAGAGGATTCGTATAAAATTATTCCTTGGATATGTGAGAAGCTTATGAAAACTAATTCAAGAACTGTTGCTAGATGGGAATGCTCAGAGTCCAAAAGATTTGAGAGGGTATTCATTGCATATGGATGCTCAATTGGAGATTTTTTGCAAGGGTGCAGAGCAATACTGTATATAGATGGATGTCATCTTAGCGGTCCATACAGGGGAACAATTCTTACAGCTAATGCATATGACACATATAATGAATTATTTCCGTCGGCATACGCTATTGTTAGTGGCGAGACGCATGATGAGTGTACTTGGTTTCTCCAAGATGTTAAAGAGATCATAGGATCCTTAGAGATCATAATTGTGTCTGACCGAAACAATGCAATAATTACTGATGTTCAGACTATTTTTTCTTGTACTAGACATGCTTATTGCTACCGATATGTGAAAGAAAACTACAGTGTTGCTTTCCTTAAGATAGTAAGAGGTAAGGGACGAGTATCAGGGATCCAAAAGAAGGACGCATTTAACCTGCTTGATGGAATTGCATATGCAAGGCTTGAGGGAGATTTTAATGTCACAATGGGAAAGCTACAAGTGTTTTGTCCACATCTGGCACAATGGGTCCAGAGCCAAGGGGACGTGTAAAAATGGGCTATGAGCAAGTTCCCATTCAAACGATGGGACAATATTACCACTAATCTCGCAGAGTCATTCAATGCATGGATTTTACAAGAGCGGAGGCACAATGTGTCTGTTCTAATGCTTGAGCATCAAGAGAAGTTGGCCCAGAAATTGTTGAGAAGTAAATTGTCAATGGTCAATTGGAAATATGGTGTTGGGCCAAATATTGAGGCAAAATTGATGCAACAAATTAGGTTGGCCATAAATATGCATGCCCAATATTGGGGAAATGACGTTGTGCAGGTTGAGACTTGGGCCCCCCATGGAGTTATTAAACTTACTGTTGATCTGCAAACACATAAATGCACATGTTTAGGTTGGCAAATGAGTTGACTACCTTGTGTCCATGTATGTGCTGCAATAAAGCTAATGCAAAGAAATGTGTACACATCTGTAGATGATTGCTACAAGTTATCTGCCTAGGAGAAAATATATGCTAGTGTCATGAGGCCTATTGCTACACATGATTGTCCATGTCCTAACGATCCGATAGTGTCTGAACTAATAAAAGAAAGATAGATTCCTTGACCTTCCAATTACTAGAAGGCCTCCGAGAAGGCCAAAGAGAAAAAGGATTGAGTCTCAATTTTAGAATAGAAAGACTTATCATTGTGGAAGATGCCATGAGGTTGGATACACAGTGAAGATATGTAAGAATCCAAACCCAAGCTAAGTATTGGCGCTTGGTTGGTCTATTTTAGGCCTCCCCTTCAACACCTTGCAGACATCTATGAATTGCTTCGGGACACATCGTGTGTAGAAGGGCACGATATATTTCTTCCCTTTTGCTGGACCTCTTAATTCCTTTGCCCTGCTTTTGTATTCTAATCTCTCATGCTCTTCCAATTTATTCCAACTTTCCCTCAATGATGCACCAGCAGCTTGTAGTGACATCTTCTTTCGCGGGTTGGTACTTTTTTGCTCTTCAACGAATAGTGCATAACTAGAGAAGTTGTAACTTCTTTGTCCGCCTTTACTTTTTCCAATATTAGACATCTTTTATCCTGCAATAACAACCACTTTCATCAATACAATGAATTCTTACTCAATATTTCAATCCAAATAATTAGGATAGCAATGTTGCAAATGCAGAAGTACCAAATAAAAATTAGAGCCTCCCCCCAATTCACTTGCATACATACAACAACAACTCCTAATCTACCAGGACAATTTACACACACACGGCAACAAATACTAGCACAAACACAGCTTCTGTTTCCTCATACAATTTTTAACAGAATTCTCACACATTTTCATAAATATATAAATGTATGCAACTCAACCATCCAAGCAAGTCATATACACCATTCATTCTTAACCTAAAGCACCAAACCTGACAAATTCCTTCTCTAAATTCACCCACGGCCGCATTATAATCACATTGGTTTTTCCATCTCAAGGCAACAACAACGTATGCATACATACACAGCACACAAAATGAGTACCCACACACAGAGATTTTATGCTCAGCTCAAGCCAAAATAACATTATGAACAGAATTCCTATTGATCATGTTTCATTCTGAACAGAAGCACCAAATTTTTCATTCTGAATTATTACTATTCGTAAAATGGCACTCTCAACAGATTTTTCATTCTCAGATTTAAGCTTCTATGTCAAACGTCTGTATGAGCCTCCAATTGAATATCTAGCTACTTCAACAACACTTACCTGACCCAACTTTCTATCACGCTGACTTTATAAATCCACAATCTTACTTGGGACTTTCTAATCCACGCTAACACTCCTACTTCTATTCCTATATCATAACCCCACGTTCATTTGCTTTATCTTCCTTACTGGCTCAAAATTGAACTCCAAAAAAGGGATTGACTAAGGCCTAACGGCAAATGTACATAAAGCGACACTAAAAAATAAGCAGGGGAAAGCAACATTATATTCGAAAGGCCAATGCTTCCCTTCTGTATGTTAAAAAACAAATATAATAGTCGCATTTAAAGCAATAACGATATTACCTAGACTAGCAGCTTTCGCAAGAAGAGGAAAGGTGATGATAATTTGGATGATGAAGCAGGATGGGCGGTTGGCGGTGGCACCGACAATAACCCTAGCACGGCCAGTTGACTAAAGGAGTATAACTTGTGAGTATTAGAGGAGGAAATACGGCACCATGACTGGGTGCTAGTGACCACAATCACCACAGAAAGGGCGGGGTAAATAGAGCACGAAAGGTGATGACAATTTCAACGACGAACCAAGTACCGACGACAGGAGGTGAAGTCGGAGCTAAGGAGCACAATGCACAGACCACACACAGATGAGGAGAAGAGAGCACAGGCCGACCTGAGAAGAGGAGCAAAGTGATGTTTGCTAGGGCAAAATTTTCTCAATTGTGCAGAGTGATAGGCGGAGGGAATTTAGCATTTGGTATCTCTATAGGGCATTTAAGTCTTTTTACAACTATAAAAAATTCATGTGAGGTCCCATGGGATTTGAAATGAATTATAGTATTTGGTGGGACTTTTTTGTCATTCAGTTGTTTCTATGGGACCTATATGTTATTTTCCCTATATTTTTTCTATGTAAAACGCATAGGCAGAATTTCCATTCAAAACCTTACATTTGACGATCTAAGATGCTCTAGGGTAATATTTTATATTTCAATAGTTGCAGACTTGTGAATACGTGCATAAAGGTTACGTCTAATATGCCAAAGGGAACCCGCAAAAAAAGTTATACCCAATCCAAAAATTTTAGGGTTAAACTAAATATTGAATTACAAAATTTAATCTTTTTTTTTAAACTAGACATTGGGGAGACTGGTTAGCTTTACCCACGTATACCTTTTAGTATTTTACCTTTTCAACCTAGATATTACATTTAAAGAAAAAAAATATGGTTACTAATAACTAAATAATTATTTGATAAATATAAATAGTTGAACAGGCAAATTATATCTTTTAAAATTTATAATTAATTTTTTTTATTTTACTAATTATCATATAATTATATTATAAATTATAATTATTTCTTTTATTTTTTTCTGATGCTTCGTTCTTTTCAACTCTATAGAGATTAATGTAAAGTTATAACTGTAAATTATTTAGACTTGAAGGCTTTATATATATACACACACAATTGACTTCAATACTTTAATTATTATATTTTTATTATCTTATTCTTAGTGGATTATAGATATTATTAAATTCTGAAGACATATAAATATGATATTATTTTAAAAATTTATAATTATATATTTTTGTCTCATAATATAAACAGTGTATCACCATTTAGTCATGTCCAGCCAACCTTACCCAATCTAAAATAGTTAAGCTTTTATAAGACAGACCAAATATATGACAATAAAATATAATTTATTCTTTCTTCGAGCTAAGTATCTAGTAGAAATTACTCTGTCCATACACACTTCTACTTGTAGAATTATATGGACTATTAATGTTTATATTTTTTTTAATATTTTAAGTTGTAGAATTATGAGATATATTTGAGATTCAAAATATTATTTATCAGAGAGTGATTAGAGATTATAGGTAAGATAATACTACTTAAAAAATCTATATTTGCTTAGCCCAAAATGACTCGGGCTCTTTATAGGCAGGGCGAATAGCAAGACTACAAAATATAACATGTTCATTCTTTAGGCGTTAAGTATGGGCTAGCCTTACCCATTATTCTGTATATCAATAATAAATGGATGTATTGAATATTTAGAGTTGACGTTCTATTTTTATTAGAGTTTAAGTATTATCTCCAACTAATAATTAAAGATAATTTTTATAAGATATAGAGATTAATAAAATAAAATAAGCTAATGTATCATTTTATGCTCAAAGTATTTTCTTATGAGCATTTAATAATTTTTAAAAATAATTTAAGAACTAAATTATATCAAAATTACTTTAAATTAAAGGGTTAAATAAAAATATTTAACAAAATTCCACTTTAATACAACAAATGTATTCGGAACATGAATATACCAAAAAGAAAATGGAAAAAATACAAAAAGAAAAATGCCTTTTGAAATTTAAAATTTTAAATAAGATATATGAATTTATAAAAATATACATTTGTTACAAGTACAAATATATCTTTTCAAAATCTATAGGGAAATGATGAAATTGCTGGCACTTTTCATTATGTATATAATTTATAATTTTTATAATAATTTTAATTATTATAATTTAATTATTTATTATTCTCTTTAACAACTAAATTATAATTAATTATTTAAATAAATTATTATTCATATAATAGTATTTATAACTTTTTAATGATTTTTACCACCATAGTAAAAATAATTACTTTTCTATTTAATAACTTAATTATAAATAATTATTTAGATTAATTAATATTCGTGTAATTAGATTTATCACCTATATAAAGATATTTACTAATCTATTTAATAACTCAGTTATAAATAATTACTTGGGTCAAGTACTAGTCGTATAATGAGATTTATAACTTTTATAATATTTTTACTATTATAGTAAATATATTTAATATTCTTTTTAATAACTCAATTATAAATAATTACTGGAGTCAATTACTACTCATGTTATAAGATTTATAATCTTTTAAAGATTTTTATCACTATAGTGAAAATATTTACTGTACTCTTTAATAACTTAATTATAAATAATTACTAGGATCAATTAATACTCATATAATTAGATTTATCACTGTAGTAAAAATATTTATTAATATATTTTTAACAATTAAATTATAAATAATTATTTAAGTCCATTATTATTTATATAATAGAGTTTATAATTTTTATAATGATTCTTATTATTATAATAAAAATATTTATTATTCTATTTAATAATTATATTATAAATAATTATTTTAATTAATTATTATTTGTATAATATAATTTATAACTTTTATATTTACTATTTTTTTAAAAATTAAGTTACAATAATTATTTAGATCAATTATTACTTATATAATAAAATTTATAATTTTTATAATATTTTTTTATTATAATAATAAAAATATTTATTATATTTTTAATAATTTAATTATAATATTTAATAATTTAATTAAAAATAATTATTTAGGTGAATTAAAACAAAATAAAGATTTATGTCTTCCTCCTCTTTATTATTCACCCTCCTCTTCACTATTCATCTATTCCTCTTAATCTCCTATTTATGTCTTCCTTCTTTGTCAGATAAAGTAGCGGAGAGTGAAAAGGATGGCAGAAATCAGAGTGATATCGAGCAGCATAGTGCCAGTGACAAATTTGAACGCCGGTGACGACGACTCGGCTCCTCCACCCTCCACTTCTTCCCTCCTCTCGCCAGCCATTTCACCGTCGTCCAACACCACCACGACGGCGACGACGAAAACTCCTGTTCGTTTTTCTTCGACTGCAACAACTCCAGTGCTCTGTTCGACTGACACCACCGTCACCGACATCCTCGAACCCACCTACGTTCCCTACATTGTCCACTCCTTATTCCCTCTCAACTGTCTAAAGAACCATGAAGGCACCACCAACACTCTGCTCGGCGTTCAGGTCACCGAGCTCAACGACGATCAAGGTCCAACGGATGACGGGTGAGATGACAGAGTTAACGAATCTGGAGAGAAGGTTGGCGATGCGGAAGGAAGGAGTTGTAAGGAAGAGGGAAGAGAGAGATAGGAGAAAAAGAAAAAAAAGAGACAATTTTATTATTTCTCCAACATTTTAAAAGGAAATGAGAGTATTAATCGTTATGACTAGGTGTTTAGATTTCTCCTAAATCTAAATTTTAAATTTAAATTGAGATAAAATTTAAATTTAAAAAAATTAAAATAAATAATTATATCTATTTAAAAATATTTTTAAATTAAAATATAGTTTAAAATTAATATTTTAAATAAATTGATGAGAATAATTTATAAAATAATAAAAGAATTTATAGATTAATCAATTATTATATTATTTTTATTTTTTTAATATTTTTTTCCTATCTCTTTTATACCCTTTGTCCTATCTCTTTTATTTTCTACAACATCTCTTCTCTCATTTCTTTTCTATACTCTCTCATCTTTCCTTTCTTTTATACATTATCTCTTCTCTCTAATCTTTTTTCTATACCATCTCTCATATCCCATCTCTCATCTCTCATATATTTAATAATCATATATTTTTTTATAATTTATTAATAATAAAAATATTTTTATAAATAACTATTTAAACATTCATTTATTAAAAATCACTTTTTTTTATAAGTTATTCTCTATATACTATTTTCTAAAAGCTACTCAATTTTTTTCTATAAGTTATTTTTTAAACTCTTATCCAAACAGGTCCTATGGCCTGTTTGGATTAACTTTTGAAAAATAGATTATGGGAAGAATAAATTTTAAAAATAGAGATATTTGGATGATTAATAGTATAATCACTTTTAATATTGATAAATTATCAAAAAGAATATGATTTGATTAAAAGTAGAAGAGATGCAAGATGGTAGAGAAGAAAGAGGACAGAGGGTAGAGAAGAGAGAGGAGATAAGAGATATGGTGAGGAAAAGAGATAATAGAGGAGAGAGATGGTAGAGAAAAGAGATGAGATATCAGAGATAATGCAAGAAAAAATATGGGTAAAATAGTAATTAGATAATCCATAAGAGTTGGGAATTTGGGTTGGGCCTGCCAACCCTCCATAAAATTGTAGGTCTAACCCGTGGCGGGCTACTTGCCGGGTTGGCGGGTTAGCCTGCTTTTTTATTTTTTAATTCTTATTATATTTTATTAATTTAGAGTTTTAACTAAGTTAAAATTTATATTATACTTAATTTATACTAACTTTATCTTATTGGGTCATTTCTTTATATATATATATACATTTTATTTTAGTATTATTTTACTTGTGATAGATTTATCTACAAATAGTGATAAAGTTAAAAAAATAAATATTTTGACAATTTCAGATCGTGCTTTGAATTCAATTAATATTGATACATATAAATTATTTTTTTAAAAATATATATGAAAATATTTTTTTTTAAAAAAAGATATATATAAATAATAAAAAAAATTAGCAGGCTCGGGTTAGTATTATACCAACTCGCTTGAAAGTGGGCCAATTAAGTTCAGCTTGCTTCTAGGCCAACTAGCGGTGGGTCAACTCGTATCCGACAGGTTGACTTGTATTTCTACCTCTAGTCCATAAATTTTTTTACTATTTTAAAAATTAATTTTAGTAACTTATTCAAAATTATAGTTTTAAATAATAGTTTTGATCCAAATTATTTCTAGATAAATATAACTATTTATTTTAAAAAAATTTAAATTAAAAAGACTTTTTAAAACTAAGTGCCAAATAGGCACCTAAATTATCTTTTTATAAATTCATATACCTTATTTAAAATTTTCAATTTCAAAAAGGTATTTTTCTGTCTTCCTCCCAAAGAAAATATTGGTCCAACAAACAAAGAATATACTAAGAAAAACACGTACATACGGCGGGCGCAAGGGAGAGCCAGAGGAAACGAAATGAAGAAATCAGGAGTAGAGAAGAAGAGGGTGCGGCGCTCCTCTGCAGCCACCCCGAACGGTGGCAGAGATCCGAATTCTGACCCACCGCCGAAGGTAGCTTCTCTTTCTCAGCCTGTTTTGCCATTCTTCGATCTGGGATTCCTCCCTTTTGTGGCCTGAATTTATTTTACGTAAATGAGAAATGCTGTTGCAAATTCAATTCTTCACTCTGTTTAATTACGACTTTATGATGATGCTATGTTATAGCAAAATAATTTTGATAAATTGAAGCTGTTTCTCCTGGAATTGTCAATTGCGTCTTCTTTTGGGGCCAGAGATATTCGATCACAATTTGTTTTACTCTTAATTTGGCTGCTAAGTAACGGAGTGACAGGAATCCTGGGGTAATTTTTATTATTGGTCTTCTTGAAGTTAGGATTTCGTGACCTCCATGATTGTAACCTAGGCACTGCTGCAATCAAACATATCCTGAAAATCAATTATTAGGAAGCTAATTCTTTTAAAAAAAAAATTGGTTTTTAGGTCATGCTGCACTCACCTCCCTGAGTTATTTAAATCCTAAATTAACACATGCTACAGCTATACCTTTATTCAAGAACCTGCTTCCTTCCAACAGAATTGTTAACTAAGCCTGTACTCTCTTGACAGTAGGTGCATCTTTCCTCCCAAAGCTCCTAATGACCCAATTCTAAAGCTTCTAGTTCTTGCCAACGAGGTATAAGCGTCAGTATTAATATAATCAATGGACATTCTAGTACAAAGTGAATTTAGAGGGCGTGTAAGTATATGTTAAAAAAACTGGCCAGTGTAATTTTCGCTAATTTTTAGATGTTAATTAATCGTTAAAGTTAAAATATTTCTAATGGGCATAATTTGCTTTCTGTCTTCTTTTTTATGGAAAATATATAATGGAGGATGGTTTAAAGTGTTTGGAATTTGGCATTAAAATTTGATTTGTCATGTTTAGTAATTGTGAAAAATAGTTTGTTCCCCAAAAGCTTATTATGTGAGTGTCTAGCTTTACATATTGTTCTACGCGATATGTCATTTACTTCTTTTATCATATTTTGGGATATGTTATCCTACTAACCAGATCATCTTGCTGAGCATGATGGCAGATTCAACAGCCTTAGTAAATGCATGGAATTCGATTTGTAAAAAAGTCTGAAATGAATCTTAGCACACCCTCTGCAGCTGCCTTTAACATATTCTAAATATTAGTCTGCACCCCCTCCCCTTACCACCAAAAAAAGCCCTTGTTTCCTAAATCCGCCACTGGCTGGGACTGTTTAATTATGCATTGTATTTGTATTTTTTTGACCGCATGACAGATTAGATGTTTGGACCCAATGACTCTTGCTAACTACTGAATCACTTCAGTCTGAAAAGCCAAAGTGCTCCTATTATTTATTGATTATCTTTGATTGATTTGCTTTTCAGAAACAAGCTACCAAGAAAGATGTTTTTCAGCTGTTTGCTGAGAAGGTGAGGGACAATAAGGATTTGGTTTCTAGGTGGGCTGTTCTACAGGAGACACGTGTTGAATATTTTAGAGGGAAGGATTTTGTGAACTTCTTGAAAAATCATCCAGAGCTCAAGGATATTCTCGAATCAGATAAGAACATGGAAACAGAAGATATTGCCAATATTCTAATGAGAAAAAACCTTCTAGTGTGTTGTGATCGTGTGGTAAAGACTGTTCGTCCCGGGAAGAAAAAGCTGTCTACTTGGCCTGCTCATTTAGAAATCTTCCCTGTAAGTGTTTTTTTCTGCCGCCTTTATTGGTTTTTTATATTTAGTGCGACTGTTGAGTTGCAATGGCAATATTCAAAGGTTTTGCACATTTTATGTTCCAAGTTGGGATTGTCAAACATTTCAGAATCTTGTAGGCACGACAATCTTTTTTTCAGTATTCCCTTTGTCAGGGATGGGGTGGTTTCATGTTTTTACTGATCTATGATAAATTAATTGCCAAAAAACTTATGCTCTTGCTGTTTTCCTACTTGAAGCGTGGCTTCTTCTACTTTGGATCAGGTTGAACTGGGATTGCATTTTCAGAGGGACCTTGATAAAAATGATTGAAGGCTTTTTAGGAGAAATAATAGTTTCTTCAATGGAAAATAATATATTGTATTAGAGTAACACTTAAAAAACAATGCTGATTCTTTCAATTTTTCATGTGTGACCCTGCAATTCTTTGATAAAATCTTGGAAGATTTTTCCTCCTGTAAGGAATTTGATGAAAACATGGATAATTTTATCGTGTCTTCTTATCAATGACTAATTTTATTTTTTGTTTTGTATATTTTTATTTCTTTCTCTGGCCTGTCTTTTGTCCTTTTGTTTCACATTCTCGTTTCTTAATGCATAGCTGGCCTTGTCTGGTCTTCTGCTTTCTCCTTCTGGATAATATTTCATATATTTTTCTCATATGGAACACAAGGGAATATTATATTTAACTTGCACTTAAATGTGGTTGGGGATTTTTTTAATCTTGTAAGAAACTTAAAAAAGATAACGACATTTTTCTGAACTTTGGAGATATTTTATTATCCCTATAAGCTATCTGTAGATTTTGAATGCATATTCTAATTGAAATCATTGGCTTGTTGGGAAAGCGTTTTATGATTTAATCTCACGCTATACTTTACACTGTGCCATAAGGAATTGATTTGATTTCTTTGTTCTCAAATGTAACAATATTTCGCTGTCTTTGGCAGGAACAAGTATTTTCTGAAAATGATGTCTTTTTCGCATGGACATTTGTAAAACGCCACCCACTTTGGCAGACACTTCTCTCATTTTGCTGGCCCGTATTAACATTGGCAATTTGCTTATTTCCTGTGTATCCTCATCGCTGCAAGATATTAATACTTTACTCATGTGCTGGGATCCTTCTGCTCATTCTCTCACTACTTCTGAGTAAGTTTTGCTTGTCTTTTCCATTTGATCTTGTTCATTCAGATCTACAATTGATTCCTTTTTTATCCTCTTCGCTAGCTATTTTTTATAGATCAAGTCAACACTTTTTTGTCCAACATTACAGCATCATGCCATGTGTAATGTGTTCATTTCCTAACAGTTATGCACAACCCATTGTTTTGTGATTGATGTGCAAAAGCTTCTTGTTAGACCGTAGTTTGAATGCTTCCTATATTAGTATAAACAAGTATACATCTTTTACCCTAGTGTGAATAGATTTTGTTTCTTTTGAAATAATTATAGAACGACTTTAGCTATGACTTAGTGCTTCAAGTGACAAGGACCTTTGAGACTTTTGTGAATATCTGTCGTAGTTCTAAATATTTGGAATTTTTAATTAATTTGAATATGTTGAGGTTTTCAACTGCATGGAATATGGGAAGGTAGCAGGGTTAATTAATTTGAATATATTGTGATAATTGATCAGACATCATCATTACTGTTACTAATTGATCTTCCCTTTTTTTACCCTACCACTTGGCTGCTGTAGTCCTTTTAGGCTCATCCCCACTCTCCTTGAAAAGAGTTGTAGTAACTTTGTCTGTGCTAGATGCAATTAAGGTTCCGTGCTAAATTTAGTTTTGAATAAATTATGCATTGAATTTTGTAATTTTTGAATAGATGGTTATTAGATGTCCTCTATGGCTGTTATTTTATATTGTCATTTAATTAATAAATGACATTGTGCTAAAGGAAACTATTGCCATACAAAAAAGTAAGGGGATGTTTCTCAAAACTTCCAGATATTTGTCATAGGTAGGATATTTTCAGCACTTTTAAACATGATTTTTTTTATAGAACCGGAATTGTTAACGCATTTCTGAGTTCCAATTTTGATTCAGATATCTAACTGGAATTATAGAAAATACATCTGTGAGAGCTCAAAGATATGCATATAGTCATCAAGATTTGTTAGAATCCCTATGCTTGAAGGATGTGATCAATGCCATTGTAAATTTCTGTTGAGAAAATAATAGATAGAACCGACGGGAATGATCAAAATATATGCTGGAATGATTTTGTGTAGTATTTAGGTAACACTCGTCAAAGATTATATTAAAACTATGTAGGAATTTCCCCTGTGCAGCAAAGCTTTTGAGCTCATATGGTCATTGGCATGATATCAGTGCCTCTATGCTTAAGGGGTCATGAGTTTGACCTTTGCTACCCCTGATTCTTATAAATAAAATTTTGTTCTAATATAGGTTGAATGGGCATGCATTTTGTTCACACCTAAGTCCAAAGGATTCATGTGAGGGGACATGCAATAGAGATTATGTTGAAACTATTTTTGGATCTTGGCTTGATAGCTTAGGATTTTGGCCCATGACAACATAGAACTTACAATCTCTAATAATACATAATTGGTCACATGAAGACATTTGCACTCTTTATTCTGGGTGCAATACAAGTAGTTGTTTTCTTAATGTATA
Source organism: Leucaena leucocephala (assembly GCA_037074615.1). Lineage (NCBI taxonomy): Eukaryota > Viridiplantae > Streptophyta > Magnoliopsida > Fabales > Fabaceae > Leucaena > Leucaena leucocephala. The sequence continues at coordinate 20,320,440 of CM073542.1, read as the reverse complement.
AGTCTAATCCTTATCAACACTTAGCAAGTTGTAAATGGCAGTCGAAGCACTTGCCTTGAGATGCATGCTAGAAGTGGGAGATATTGGACCTTGGGCAAGATTGGGATTAGGGTTAGTTTGTGCTGGTGGTTAGTGTAGGACCTATTTTGACTGGGATGATTTGACAAAAACGGCTGAATTGCATTTGCTTGATCTTTGGGCCAAAATTTGGCAATTTCAGGCTTTCATGAATTCATTGAATGCCCACAGATTTCTGATCCAACAATTTGGGAGCTGTAAGGCTGGTGACTGGCATTATTTGTGTCACATATAAAGGAAGTTCTTTGAAGCAGAATCGTAATTGGCTCCCTGCTTATGACATGTATATCCTCTTTATACTGTCATGATAATTCCTGTTGTATCATGTTGCATATGACATCGAGGCATGAAGGCTTCTTCTGTTTAATTGCTTTGATGATTCCCCCCGCCCCCCTCTTTGCATCCTGCTTTTCCCCCCAACTCTCATTCAGTTCTAGAATCTATGCTTGCCATAGTCTTGTCAAATGCTCCTGGAATCAGATTATTCTACGACTTTATCTCCATGCACTTGAAACATGAATTTTGTTTAGTTTGAACATGGTTGGTTAATGGTTGTACTTTCTCTTAACTAGCGCACCCGAAATTGTTTGAGTTTTTTCCTTGGGCCTCATTACGGATTGTTATTATCTTGCAGTAAGAGCTACACTATTTGGTGCTTTATACATAATCCTTGGAAAACGGTATTGGTTTTTCCCTAACATTCTTGCGGAGGAGGCTACATTACGAGAGTTATTCAGATTTTGGCCCATGAAAGATGACGAGGAGCGACCCAAGTGGACCACTAGGCTTTTCTATGCAGTAGTTGCTGTGCTGGTCATATTATTGTTGAGGCATCATGCCCCTGATGAGGCCGCCAGAGCAAGGTGAGTATTATAATAGATTAATTAGAATCTGGTTCCAGTACTTTGTGTTCAACTTTACCAACTTTACTGATCCTCGACTTGATAGGATCCAGATCCGTTGGATCTTTTGATTTATTTATTTTTGTTAAATTAAAGGGGGCAAACACTAAAAATTTGAGGTTATAAGCTGAATCGAACACACAACTTCTAACTTACTTGAGCTTTCTTTTCCATTAGGCTACAAGGCTATTTGCGATCTAATGACCCTTGGGCCACTGCTATTATACTACTTCGGTCTTTGGCTGTATCAGGTACTGAAGTTGGGCTTTGTCTTGTCTTTATGCAGGTACCAGAAGAGGGTATCTAACATAATTGACGATGTTCTTGAATGGTCACCAAGCTTAGCCTTGTCTGGGATGATGGAGAAGCAACCAAATGTGGCTAATGGCACAGGCTCCAGCAACACTACATCGGAAGCGAACAAGACATCGATTCCAGAGCATGCAGCCACACCTGACGGTGATGGAACGAGAACATTCGAGGAACATGATAATGAAGTTATTGAAAACATGAATGATGAAGATGAAGATAAACAGAATGACTAGGTGATAGTTATATATTTAAACCCAATATTTTTAGTGACTAGATTATTTCTCCTCCTTTGAGTGTAAAACCATATGTATGGAACTAGTTTCCAAATGAGGTTTTGAACGAAAATATTGTTCTCTCCCTTTCTTCCTAGGAGCATGCTGCTCAACCTTTCACTGCCTAAATTTAAGTTCAATGGTATGGCATTTGAATTGGGGAGAGAAGAAAATAGAGAAATAAGATATTGCGTAGTTGATAAGAAATATGTTTGTATCTCATAAGAACATAAAATCTATTCTCTCTGCCGTTATGAGTGTTTTTTTTATAGGCAATTTTGTAAATCTCTTGTAAATATTTTTTGAGTTTTGATATTGTATTCTGATTTTAGTAGAGGATCGGTGCCAAATTTATTTAAATTTTTTTGTATGAAAAAAATACACTATTGTAAGATTTTTACACTTGCTTCATGAAAGAATTGTATCTTTAAATCTTTATTGATCAAAGCATGACATCGTGTTGATCATCCTTGCTTCTAATGAATTAGCATATTATCGAGATCGAGAAATAATGAAGGGGAAAAAGTGATGACGGGTTGTAGACCGCCGTGAGGAATACGCAAGGGAAACGCATTAATTCACATTTGAGGAATACGTAAGGTAGCTTTTTTAATATAATTATTTTTGTCATTTTAAGGTTTGAATCCTCAATCTTATATAAAAAAGAATTGTTTTTTTTTTCGATTTGACCTAACCAATGTTGGTGAAAATGTGTTATTTTGAACTTTAATTTATGTGTGCAAGTTTGAACTTGTTCTTTTTTTTTCAAACCAAATAGTATTTTTTAACTGATAGTGAGTAGATCACTAAAATAAATTGTCTCCCAATAAAACGTTTTTTCCATGCATACAGCTTGAGAATATTGGTCAATCTTTAAATACCCACAGTCTAAACAGGTTATCCTGTTTAAGCCCGCAAAATGAAAAAAAAAACAACTTTTCGTGAGGCCCGACCCTCAAGTTTAAGGGCCAGGGTTAAGCACGTGGGCTTTGGGCATGTTTAATAAAATTTTATTTTTGTCTACTTATTTTTAAATAAATACAAATAAAAGAAAAAAAAACCTTGATTCAAAACATAAATATAAGTAAATTAAAGATTTAAACTATTGTTCATTTCATCAAAATTTAAAACTAAATCGAAGGAAATACTTATCTAGTTACAGGATCATTATTAATCATATTGGTTGCTTTATCCTTATTCCTTCATAATTGTCATAAACTTGTAAAACTCTTAAATAATAAAACAATAGATCTTATAACCAAGTAATACAAACCGCTTAATGAAGCTTTCATTACCTTAGAATTAACATTGGAATAGCACTACTAAAATATTCATGTTATAGGATTTGCACTTATGCTACATGTTCATATTATTGTATGAATGCTTTTCAAAGCTTGCATAGAGTTTGGGACAAATATAATGTATTAACTAATATTTTTTTTCATTTTGAATGAACAATTATTTTATAATTTTTTTATTGTCCACTTGGTTCACTGAAACTTTGCTCGATTACATCCGAATCCGACCTGCGTCATGTACCTGGCTATAGTGAGTGAATCTCCCAACGGGAATTTTCTGCATACGCTAAGGCTCGAATTCGAAACCTCACTTAAGCGATACCGAGTCACTTACCACTCAGACCAACCCCTGTTAGATTTATAATTAATATTACATAAAATTAAAACAAAAAAAATGTCGCTAACACCCTATTGTTATAAAAAAATAATCACAATGATGGCCCTTTTATATATAAGTTCTGACTTTTAATTTGTGAGACTTGTAGCCATAAGCATTATATTGTTATTGTGAAAAAATATAGTGCTATTTTTGGCCTCATAAAGATAGGGATTTAGATCCTTTAATTTGCAATAATCAGGTATATATTTGCCCTTTTTCATTTAAATTATAAAAGTTATTATTAAAGTTATATTTTTATATTAAAAGTGTTAAAATCTTAATTATTTTTTATAAAGTGAAATCTTAATTATTTTTAATTTTTAATATAACAGTTGTTACTAAATTTTAAACTCTTTATGATCAAATTTCAAAAAAATATTATTGAATTTCAAGAAAATAAAGGAAAATGATATTTTTATATTTTGAGTATTTGATAATGATTTTTCCTAATATTTTGATAGCTAAATATAACAATTGTAATTATAAAAAATTGAATTTAAATGTGAAATGGGAAAATGTATATCCTATATAGTCAATATTATGATTCTAGAAGATTCACCCCCTCTAATTTCAAAAATTTAGGTAGATTCGATATCGATCCTCTATCAAAATCAGGGTATGACTCCAATATTTATAGACTACTTATAAGAGACTTACGTGATCGTCTACTAAATGAGCCTTATAATGGTAGAAAGAATCGAACTTGTGTTCTTATAGAATATAAGTCTGTTCTTTATTATCTATGCCAATTCTAATTGATGATTATATAGAAGTATCACTTTTGTGTAAGAGTGATGCGTGATATAGATAAATGTTCAAGATTCAAACTCTTATTACACAATGTGGCATATGTAGCATTTTGGAAGTTACCTTTTCATATATAAAAACAAGTGCTATCATATCAAAATTTTGCCGCAACAGCATTGACTTTTTTTTTAGTATCTTTTATCTTACATGTTATTCTCTACCTATTATTTATTGTATAAAATTTGTTATGTTTTTATTCACTTACTTCATTAATTATTTTACACTATCAAGATGAAGCAATCCACATGCTTCCAACCCAATCCACATGAGTAATTAAAATATGTTGTTGAATTAACACATAAAAAATGAAAAATATAAAAAAATTGAGTCCGGAACTGGTTTTTCAAATATATAATATCATAATTAACTATTCATATTTATATTTATATTTATATTAGATTTCGATATATATATATATATATATCCATATTTACTTACATCAACACGATTTCCACAAGTTTTTTAAGATATTTGGAAATATTTTGAATTTTTTTTAATTGTATCATATGAGAAAAGAGCAACGATACAAATGAACCTAATACAAATTAATGTTTAAATAATAATATTATATTACATTTGCATCATTTGCATCCAAACTCATGAGTTGACTTTCAATTTTACCATTTTGACATTTCTATCTTATAAAATTGTGTCAACTCGCACTTAAATTCATGCTAACAACACACTCGATTAAACTGGTGACTTCACTTGTTGAATTTATCATTTTTATATTAGTTTACAAAACTATGTCAATTCCCTCTTAAATTCATGTTAACTTTTTAGATTTTATTATGTTTAGTGATTTCATATATAAAATTTATAGAATTGTTTTTTTATTGAGTATGATAAATTATGAACGTTTATCATGTACTTAATTTTAATTATGTAGATTTAAAATATATTTAAATTAAATGGTTGGCCATTTTAATAAAAGTAAACTCTTATAGGTTTATAATCTAAGTTTATTTCTCTATCACGAGTTTACTTAAATTCGTGAGTTTTACATTACATACATATTCTCTATGTATTTGTGCATATATGGTTTTGATAATTAAACGTTAAACATATATATATATATATATATATATATATATATATAGCAAGTAGGATAACGAATCAGAAGTGAAGTTGGCCACATATTTATTGGGGAAGAGTAGTGATTCGAATCATATAGAACCACGATACATTTATTTTGGTGAAGGAAACTTGTGAAGGAGGGTGATAAGGAGTCTATAATATTGGTATTGCCCTAGTACATGGACTAGATGGAGGAATACGCATATCTCTTAAGGTACCATACCAAAATTCAACATTTAGTTTTGGGTAAATGGTGAGATGGGTGGAGAAATATTATTTTGACCACCTGGACCGGATGGAGGGACAGAACCTTTAGGCAACATGGGGAAATTCAACATCTTGTTTTGATTAGTAACTGGTGAAAAAGGTGGAAGAGGATTAATTTTATGACTTGGAGCAGACGGAGGAACAGGTACACCTTTAGGAAGCATACCGAAATTCAAAGGGGGCAGTGTAGGGTCTCTAACTGGACCAGATGGAGGAACTGGTACACCTTTAGGCAAGAGACTAAAGCTTAGTTTCTTTGATGAAATCTTGGCAGCCTGTGTAGGATGAGAAAGGGCTACGCACGATGAAACAGCCAAAAGGAAAGCCCTGATGAGCAAATTCCCTCTTCTTGCCATCATCACAATCTTCTTTTGATGACTAAAAGAAGCATCATTTGCCGCTTTAAATAGCGGTATGGTTAATTCTTGAATAGAAAGAAAATCAAAGAAAATAATTCAGTTTGCAATCTTGCATATCCATTTTCTTTTATAAACGTGTATGTTCATTCTAATTTTTAGTAGTTAATTTATTTAAATTAATTAAGAATGAACTTGCTCACATTTAAATATTAAGAATGGATACGAATTTAATCTCTGAAATTTCTTTCCAAACGAGTAATTACGAGAATCAATGTGGAAAATTCATAAAAAAATGAGTAATTTAATTAAAATCAAATAAGAATGGAATTGTTCAAAAAAAAAAAAATCAATGCATATAAATAAAAAAATTTCAATATAAAATATAAAAAAGGTAAGAAGTAATATTAATAGTAATTCATGGGGCACAATACGTAATAAGTGCATTTAATGATTCTAGATTTAGGTACACTTATATCTTAAAGCTTGGTAAAATGAGGAGATATAAACACAAACAATATGGTGGGAGTCCATTTATTAATTAATGGTGCTAACTTATTAGGCACAAATACATTCCGTGTATGTGTGTGTGTGTATTGTAGCTAGCCATAATAATGCATGTACCTAGAGAAATATAGAATGAATAAACTATAAATACTTGATCCAAATTTGAGGTTGAGCACTATTTACAGGAAATTAAACATGATGAAGGAAAGAAATTTGACCATAAAGAGTAACCTTTTGAAAAGGCTCATACATGAATTCTCCAACTAAAGTAATCTCATTTAATTTGGATGGTTTTGAAGGAAAAGAAATTACTCGCAAAAGGGAGTCAGATATAATAGAAAGGATTAGCCTATAATACTGTGGCAAATCAAAATTAGAATTCCCGTTAAGAGAATTACCCATATTTAATATCTGACAAGATCTCAAATAAAATTATCTTCGATAAAAAGTTAGATATACTTAGCAAAGAAAAATAGTACACCACCACACGTACATGCCAGGATTTTAATTTGAAAAAATCCTCAAAAAATACTATTTAAATTCTAAAATCCTAAAAATGTCATACGAATATATAAAAAAATAGATTAATTACATGTATGAATAAGAAACTTTAATATGCATAGTAAAAGAAGAACTGTCCTAGAACCTGATCTAATTACTCGAATCCCTAACTTATTAAAATGAGTAGTCAATATCGTTATTAAAATAATTAAAATTATTATAGTTGTTGTCAATTTCATTACTAACGTAGTTAATACTCACAACTTGATATATTATTTGCATCACTAAATTGTCAAATAAAGTAGCCAATCTTATTCACAAAATAGTTAAAATAATTATCCCTATTGTCAATTTTATTATTAGTATAGTCAATACATTATAATCTAATACAATTACTTAAACTACTAATTTGTTAAGGGTGCAATCAATCTAGTTATTAAAATAGTTAAAATAATTGTACATGTTATTAATTTTTATTAGTATAGTCAATATTCATACCCTAGTATATTATTTAAATTACTAACTTATTAAAGGAATTAGTTAGTATATTTATCAAAATAATTAAAATTATTATACATACTGTAAATTTTATTACTAGTGTATTGATTAGTAAATATAATGCTCACTAACTCATAGCTAATTCCATCTTTTTTCACAAATATTAAAATCTCAATTTGATAATCGTGAATATGTTATATATTTACATATCTTTCTTAGAATTTCAGAATTCATGTTTTCGTTTTCGTTTTTGTTTCTTTTTGGATGTTTCTTGTTGAGACGAGAAATTTAGAGGAATTTAATAATATGAATGGAAAGATAATGGGATCCTTGCGTATGCGATATATTGCCATTACTAAATATATATTCACTAGATTTTTTGTCGGTGAAGATATACTATTATAATCTTATTTATAAAATAGAAAAAAATATTTTTTTTAATTTTTTGTTAAATATATATATTTTTATTGGAGATAATTCTACTTGAGATTCTGACAATTACTAAACGTGGAATCTTCTCTCAGCGGGGACTCAAATCTTAATTTACTATATTGTGAAGAACTAACCCATTTCCATTCAATTGGTATTTTTCTAGTATTTATTTTTAATATTTTAATTATAAGGCATGTCATCAATTTTTTCTTCTAAGTTTTTCCATTTACCTTCTATAGTTAAAATTATCAAATTCACGAGTTTAAACAAACTTTTAACAATAATATAAAACTCATTTTGTGAACTTGAATTATAAACTCGCAAGAGTCAACTTTTATCAATGAATAGATATTGAAAAGTATATAATTAAAATATAAAATATGATAAAATTTAATTTAAATATATTTTAAATTCAAATAATTTAAAATTAATCCATCATCATTTATAGTTTATTATACTTAACGAAGAAATTTCTATAAAGTTTACATATAAAGTTATTAAACATAATCAAATTAAAAAAATTAGCATGAATTTAATAACGAATTAATATGATTTTACAAGCTATGAAGCAAAAATAACAAATTTGATGAGTGAATTGGTGAGTGCAACTAAATTTGTATATTAACACAAATTTAAAAAGTGAGTTGACGTAATTTTATAAGTTAAAAGTATAAGAACAATAAACTTAGTAAATTAATTAACAAATTTCATAGCAATGTAGGTAATTCTTAGAGGCAGGAAATGGGCTAACTCGCTTAAAAATGGGCTAGCCCACTAACATTGGCAAGCTAGAGCGGGCGGGCTATGTAGCCTGCCCTAAAATGCCAGCTCGAGCTTATCCTATAATATTTTTAAAAAATTATTTTTAAACTTTTAAAATACTAATAAAATATTTTTAATGTTATATTAATATAGTAAAAAAATTATTAATGTTATATACTCTTAAAAATTCTCATTTTTTATAAAAAAATCTCAAATTTTATAATTATAAATCTAAATAAACATTAATATAATATTAATCAATTATAATATGTCAACACATATTAATAAATAAATAATTATCTTTACTAATATTCAATAATAAGAGTATCAAAGTAATATTTAGGTAAAATAAATAATAATATTAATAATTTTTTTAAATAAAAAGCTAGTGTATTAGCTCATTTAAAAGCGGGCTAGCCAATACTAACGGGTAGAAAGAGGATGAGCTAATAGGATGATAAAATGTTAACCTATTTTTAACCTATTTATTAAGAAAATAGATTTAGCTAGCAAATTAAATCTATTTTCTCAGCTCTAATAATCACTATTGAATTTTGTAAAAGATCCATGCAGGCGACAGGGTATGTCCTCCGGCAAGACTAAGATAATCTAGATCTCTTCTATCCCTAACATCCGGAAACCTGATTTTATTTTGAGATCATACTTCTTGCTTATTACCTTATTCCCTTCAAAGACACATCTACAACTAGATGCAAGTTCAGTATAAATTAATCTTACAAAAACATTAATCTGTAGGGCTTTTTTATTATAGACATTAACCTTTATATTTATAATTTATTAATTTATAAGGGGAACAATATTAGCAATACTTGAGGTGGCTTTCATTCAACGAACATTTGTATTAATTTTTTTATATAAATAAAATTAAAGTTAACCAAATTACATATAATATATATAGATGTAAAGAAACGATTATGAGTATAATGATTTTTTATTTTATTAATAAGAAGTAAATTTTATTTCATCATTTTATGTTTTTTGAAAACCTTTTTTATACGTCCTATGATTCTATATATAAATTTTAAATAATTAATTTGTGTTTATTAAAAAATTAATTAAAAACAATAAAAATATAAAAATATATTTTTTATATTTATACACTTATTTATAAATAAGTAAAAGAGAGAATATCAAGATAAAGTTAATGTTAGACCGTAATAAATCTTTTGAGTCTTAGACTTTATTTGAATAAGAATTTATAAAAAAGTTAATAGAAAAAAAATTTAGACAAGTTTTAGAAAGAGTTTTTAGAGAAAAATTTATAGAAAAAATAGTATTGAATAAATGAATATTTGGATAGTCATTATTAGAAGGACTTTTATAATTAGAAATTATTATAATGGATATGATTTTATTAAAAATAGAAGAGATGAGAGAGAATTGAGAAGAGAGAAAAGAGAAAAGAGAAGAGATAGGAGAAATGAGACATGATGAAGAATAGAGATGACGTAAGAAAAAATAAAAGTAAAATAATAATTGAGTATTCTATAAATTCTTTTATTATTTTAAAAATTAATTTTAATAACTTATTAAAAATTTTAATTTTAAAATATAGTTTAATCTATATTTATTTTTAGATAAATATAAATATTTATTTTAAAAAAATTTAAACTAAAATTTAAATTATTTTTTTTAAATTATAATTTTGATATTTACCAAATAAATATTTAAATTTAATTGTTAAAAGAGATAGTTAGTCTAAATAAAAATGGTCGCCAACCTCAAAACTAAAATAAGATCGTGGCATGCCGCTTGCCTATGTTCACTTGGCTGCAAACTAGAAGGTAGAGTTCCGTGACATGCTCTCGCAATACGATAGCGACAAGAATCTACCACGTGGCGGAAGATTCACGAAAGTGTAGAAACCGTCCCGGGGAGTTGGCTGTACCCTTGAACGAATTTGGCAACAAAACAAGGCCAATGTGGAATCTTCTTCCTCCTCTTTTCTTCGATGGTGAATTTTGGGCCTTAAATTCTCTCTGGCCAACATTCACACACATTTTCAAAATCCCACGATTTTCCCATTCAATTTTCCTTCCACCCAAACACGTCTTCGCTTCTCCAGCCGGCACTTTGATGCGTCTTTGACTACGCTTACCTAATTCGCCAATTTTCTTGGATACCCACCCTTATTTCTTCGGTTTATTTAGTGGGTATCTCATAATTTTTCGATTTCATAGTTAAACGGTACAGATTTTCGTCTGTGTGTATTTGGTGAAGTCGATCTTGAGCTTGGTTTGTAAAGAGAATGGTGGCTGCTTTATCTATTGTGGGTTCATCAGCATTGGACTCGTATACGGGTCCATGTTTGTGCGTCGATGCGTTGCCTACGACTAGTATGAATCTCAAAAGTGGAGGAGACGTTGTTTTGTGGAAGAAGCATTCGATAAAGCGAGGAGCGATGCAATTGAGTAGTTCCTTTATTGATGCTGGGCGAGAGTGGCGGCTCTGTGTTAATAGAAATTCCAGGAAGCAGCGCAGTAATAGAAGACTAAAAATTGTTAACGACCTTGGTGGACAATATGAAGATACGTTTGGTGATGTTAAAATGGTAACATATACAGTTTTAGTTGAGAATTGCGAATGGAACTTTAAGCAGATCCAATGTTTGAAAAGATCTTAATTAGGTCATTTTTCTTATGGTAGTCTAAAGTTTTGGCTGTTTCATTTCCCCCCCTTCAAAGTTCAAATTCACTCCATATTTGGTAGCTCAATCATTTTGATGTTTCACCTTTATGGAAATATGCCAATTATTGGTGGAGCTTTTAGACATTGAAGAATTTTTTATTCAGCTTTCTTCATGGAACTTTGTGAGAAAATATTTAAGTAGTCTTTGATATTATCTTTGACCCAAATTTTTCAAGCACGATTTTTGTGGGCTCTTTACATGTATATGCTCTTTAGTGCAATTCAATTCTACTTAGAGAAAACACTAGAGTGATTGTTGTGCATTTGCTCAGAGCATGAAATGTAATCTCTTTTATATCGATGCTCTTCGGCCCTTGTCAATAAATTGATCTTATCATTTGGCTACCATAACATATATGTTCATAATTGTATTATCTCAAATGTTACTGTCACGGTTTGTCGATTTAGATCTGTTCCCTGAAGTATTCTCAAAAGCATTGATATCATGTGTTATAAAACTCAGCGCTTCTTTTGATAGTTTGAAAGTGGTGGTAGAGAAAGTAGGGATTAGCAACTCATGACAAATGTACAAGGTCTATTTGCCATCCCATGTAGGAGCAGGATCATTTTAAGATGTTGAGTCCTTATATTACATGGAAATATGTACTCAGACTTACATTCACTATCATTCACTAATCTTCATCCTGTGATGTGAATATGTTGAACTTTATTAGTGTGAATTTAACTGGGATAGCGCATTTAAATGCAGCAATTACTCAACTATTTCACGTATAAGGCTGCAAGGACTGTTCTTCAGCAGTTGTATGAGATGAACCCCACCCAATATAGGTGGTTCTACGAGTAAGTCATATCTTTGTTGTAGCAAGATTTTCTGTCAAATTTAAATCATCAACTTTTAATCACAAGAAGACTGCTTTGGCAATGTCTGCACCATTTATTTGTATCTGCGAAGATTTTCACGATTCCATCCAAAGTTATTCATGCTTGCTAAATGTTACTTATGCTTTTCATTTGGTAGGTTTGTTGCAACAAACAAGCCAGGAGATGGGAAACGTTTTATCAGATCCCTTGGCAAGGTACTGTTCATATTCTAATTACCTATTGAATTTTCAGAAGATATTTATTGTTATTTCTTTGGTTGTTTTATGATGAATACCTTATTCAATGAAAAAAGAGTACTAAATGTTTAAACATCTTCTGGGACTAATTATGCATGTAAGAATGATTTTAGTACCTATAGGAAGGTGTCTAAATCCCAAATATATAGGGTGAGATACATAAATCTAAAGATTTTACCCTATTTCTCTGTTTTCCACGCAAAAACTTCTTCTGACATTGTCAATGTTGTTTTCATAGTTATTGGTATCGTGGCTAGTTGCTATGACAATCAAGTAATTTTTCCACATTCATTATTGTTATTATTATTGCTCTTTTGATTGTTATTTTTGTTCTTGAACTGGCAAAAACTACTCTAGTTGTGAGTATTAATGTTATTACTATCATCTCTATCATGAATGGACTTAACCATACCTTAACAATCGTACTTTTTTTCGTCTCCATTCTACCAATATCTCTTTTGCAGTTAAACTAATTTTGAGTTGTATGATTATGACATTGCAGTTACATGATGATTATGTAAATGACTTAATTCTATTTTCTTGCCCAATTGACAGGAGAAACAAGACCTTGCTGAGAGAGTGATGTTAACAAGGCTTCACCTTTATGGTAAATGGGTTAAGGTATTGAAATTTCAATAGACTTTTAGTTTTTAGGTTAACTTGGTATTTTGTTGGCCCTTTAAATTGATTTAATGTGTTTTATGCCTCATTGATACTCTATTTTTTATTTAGTATCCCATGCATCCTAAATCATTGACCCCCTAAAAAATGGTTCGACCCTCTTAAATGTTGATTAACCTTGTCTCCAAAACAGATGTGTAGGACTTTCATGATATAAGATTGAGAAACTAAAGGATCAATTTAGTACATAGTAATTAAAGTTGACTTTTTTCTTTTATTTTTGCCCCTCACCACGGAAAGAGATTCAAATTATATCGGGGGAGTTATTGAGGTCTTAAGTAAGGGATTTAATCACTAAAAAGTCTCAAATAATATAAATTTATCGTCAATTCCTATACTAGAACTTATCATTCTTAGCTCATAAATTGTTATTGAGACTTTTGGGTAATTAAATCCCTTGTTTTAGACCTTATAATAGTTTCCCCAATTATAATCACCATTCACACCTCGTACCCACTTTTACCACCCAAGTTATCTCCATTGCAAGGCCAGTTAATCTTTTGCAAAGGATCAAAGTAATCTCTTTTCTATTGTTGCTATGCAGAAATGTAATCATGCTGAGATATATCAAGAAATCTCAGATGAAAACTTGGAGCTGATGAGGGAAAGGCTGATGGAGACCATAATATGGCCCTCAGATGACACAAACACGGAGAAAATCGGCTGATACGTCTGCAATTTTTTTTTATCCCACCTTCCATTTCCAATTCTTGCTGAACTTGAAAAAAAAGAAGGTTTAGGGGAAGTGCGATGTTTTCCCCTTTCTATACGAATCCGTTACCTTTTCCAAATCTGCATTTACCCATCTTCTGTCTGCACATAAGGATTGTCGGATTCACTTTATATAGACACATTAGTTAGATAGTTTGAATAGCAAGTATTTGTTACTTGTACTCACATTATAGTAGGACGCAAGTATTTGTAATCAATTTCTTTGTAAGCTATATTAAATTAAAAATCACTAGAAAGTAATATTAAACGTGTTAAACATTGAAATTTATTAATATAAGAGTTAGTTAATTTTTTATATAGATTAAAAAAGTTAAATAAATTAAGTAATTATAAATAATATAAGAGTTAAGTATATTAAGGAATATATAATATAAATTTGTCTGGAGAGTTAAATTTAGTTATAATAAATAAATTAATTATGATAAAATTTAATATTTAAAGATAAATTTATATTTTATATTTAATCTACTTATATTAGTTAATTAATTTTTATATTAATTATGATTAATTTATTTAGTTTATTTAATATATTTAAAAAAATTAATTATGTCTCAAGAAAACGAGAGTATATATCACTTAATATCTCTCTCGGACGGTAAACAAAGGTATAATTGGAAAAACATACCCATTTTGCACATTTATTACTTTTAATTAGATTTAAAATACATTTTGAACTTGGTAGTTGTTCCTAAGGAAGGGACAGAGTATTAAAGGAGAGAGCACAAGTTTATGCATACATATAAGCTATCCATGACAGAAGTAGAAAAGGGACGAAGACAAGAAAGTGAAGATGTGATCGGAGAGAGAGACAGGAAGGGACTAGGGAGGGAGAAAAAGTACCGAGTGATCCAAGATTTATTTGGCGGTGAAGAGAAGTAAATTTATGGGGAGAATAAGGTAGGGCTTTTCACAATTCGGCGTTCTGTAAAGATCAAATTTAAACACATTTATTAGATATAGGTAATATCTAGATGGCTTCATCATCTAATCTCAATCTTTTAAAACCTTAAAAATTTTCTAATTATTATTTACCTAATATAATATTACTTAATTTACTCTTAAAAGAAAATACTACACACACATCTAACACTAATTATAATGATATATTTCATCTAATATTCATGTACAATTTTTTTTAATAACTTGTTAACATATGGAATAAATTTAAAATAGCATTTCTCATAAATAAATCAATTATCATCCCCATCAATTATTAATTAATGTTATTAAAATCTTATAGTACACAATTTAATTATAAATGAGTCAATTTTGGTCAAACGATTACATTTAGATCCTTCTACCATATACGTTAGGAGAATTAGTGGGGTATTAATATCCCACTTAATGTCATTATACTTTTTCAAATATTCATATTTGATAATTTGATTTTATTAATCTATACAACATAAGTTAATGGGTAATAATATCCCAATTAAATCTCTAATAAAATTATGTAACCCCACTTTTCCAATTTTTAAAATCCATCTCAAAAAAATTGTATCCTTTCCCATCCGTATCCCTCGTATCAAACAGTCCCAAAGGAGAAAATAGTAATGCCATGGTTTCCACCTAATATTTATTAGAACCAAACGGGAATAAATGAAAATTACACAGCTCATAATAACTTCCGTCTAAGCTTTTAGAGTGACAAATGGGTTTAAACTGGACTAACTCGCTAGTAAATTAATCCAGGCATTGCACATGTTCCTCTAACTACGATACATGCTTCTCAAGCAAGCTTCCATTGTTTCTTAGCTTTAATGCCTGCAAGGGCTTGGGAAAAGGAAACCAAATTAAGACAATTTCATATGGCATGAAATAATTTGCTAGCATAGAGAAACAGATGGTTTTCCATAGGTTAGCAAAATTTCCTTGAACCACAATAACGTCTATTCAAGCTTTCACTTCCCCTGAGGCTTCTCTCCTTTTGCCTTTCCTTTTTTCACCTGTATTCTGTTGTTGCTGCGCCGCCTTCTTCTGAGCACGAATCATCGCACGCCTTGCCCTTGGCCGCATTTCTCGTACGTTCCTAGGGGGCATTGTGTAAGGTTCAAGTGGCCTATCACCAAAAGGAATCTCACCACCAGCAAATATCCTCAATTTTCGATCCCTATCCTACATTTATGAGCCAAAAAAAAATTGAAATACAACTTAGAAAATTAGATAAAAACAACGTTGCAATAGGAATGTAGAAGTAAAATATTCAAAATGAGACAACATCAGCTATTTAGAAACCCATCGCATACCAATGGCAGTTCATACATTTCTGTACAAGTATGACCTGATGAGCTCTAGAGACACTGAAACACTGCTCTCCATTTCTCACTCTTTCAGAATCCAAGGGATCAATTAAAAAATACTGAAGACAGCATATTTGCATTAAATAAATAGAAGCAACGCCAGTTTGGAATGCTAGGTGTGCTAACTAATGCAAGAAAGGTGACTTCGATTAAGTGAATTTTCCACTATACTTTGGTGACAAGTTCCCTTCTCATGATGCTCCAAAGTCCAAACAACCCATTTAGAGTCTACAAATAGCAAAAAGATATTATTCCCCATTGAAATTCAGGCTTTTGCTAACTAGGGTTGTGTCAGATGAATACGCAGTCCTCATTCTGTGTCATTGACCGTTTTCGTCAATTGCAATTTGGCTCCAAACTATTGGGTCTGTGCTACATGATGCTTTTAAGTTTGGAATCTGTTAACTAAATCCCATATTCATAGTTCAAAATAACCAGAGACTGGTCTATGTAACACTTACATCACGCAGTTTGTTTCTAGGCAGCATGCGTAGAACAGCTTTGCGTATGACTTCTGTAGGATCTTTGGCTAACTGGTCCTTTAGACTCCTTTCCTTGAGGTGGCCCACATACCTACATGCCCCTACTTCATGAGTTCATGTCAGGATAATAAGTGTTATCAATTCCAAATTTTTTTTGGCAAGATAAATATCAAAACATTTGATTCTAAAAAACCCCAAAATTCTTAAAACTTCATCAGTTTCATTGCAAGGCTAAAAGGAACAGCAATTACCCAGTATGCCAGCGATAGAACTTGTCTGTTAGCTTTCTTCCAGTCACACAAACCCCCTTCGCATTAAGCACAATACACATATCTCCATCATCACGATTAGGCGCATATGTTGGCTTATCCTTGCCCTGAACTACAGTAGCTATTTGAGATGCTAACCTTCCAAGGACCTTACAAAAAAGCAACATAGATTAGTTAGACGTAAAGGGATCTCATGTCTTCAAATATTTAAACAGTTCAAATCTTGATTACAACTAAATCTGCCAAACGCATGGCTTCAGCCACCATATCAACGGACCTTCAATATGATGTCATTTAGCTTTTGCCTAGAACTAACTCACCCATGAAATTATCTTGAAAGTATCCACTAATAATAAATCAAGCCTACATCTGCTCTGGGAAGTGATAACCTCAGATTAAGTTGCACAGAAGATTTGTTCCCTTTACAGTCAGCTTAAAACTAGATATGCTAACTAAAAATGAATAATCTTTCTGACTGTCTACAAAATGACACATCTGTAAATCGTACTTGTTTTACACTATTAGATAGATCTTCAATAGATTTTATTTTCAGCTATCCCATACTTAACGTGCATGCCAAATTGCTAATCGATTGGATTTTGCCTGAGAACTGCATCCAATATCTCATACTTTATTCTCTTCTGATTGAATCAACAAGCCACCAGTTGCACATTGGAATTTAGCATGCATATTAAGTAGAACAAGGGCTTGCTCAACAAACAGAGAAGTTACTCCCTCTGTCCCCATTTATAAGAGAATTATGGACTCTTATTTTGTCTCAAAATATAACAAAATTGGAGGAAGTTGGAGGTGTAACTAATGTAGCTTTACCATTTTTCCCTTCACTTATATTTGCCGGTAATTAATGCACTTTTTCCACCTAATGACTTTAAGGGAATTTTGAAAAGATAAAGAAAGTCTCGCATCTTCAAAGCATTTAACCAACAAATAAACTTTTCCTTGGTATTGAGAAAGTAGTTATATGTTTCTTATATTTGGGAGGGAGTATTCGAAGTTGGAATCCTAAGTTATTTTGTTCGTGCAGTAATAGGATTATGGGCCAGGTCCAACTTACTTTCTATAGTAGCTCAAGAGGCAGAAAAGGGAAAATCTCAAACTCACCTGGCCTTTGGCATCAAAAACCCTCCAGCGCAGCCCTTCAAGATTAATACGTCGAAGTCCAGCAAGTGCTTTCTGTTGATATTATAAAGGCCACAATCGATTAAAATAATTTTGAAACTAAATTTGGAAGAAATTGGCATGGGGCATTGATTTAAGTTTTAGTCAGATGGAAAATAACACAGAAATTTATACAGATATCCTAAGAATGTTCTAATGACTAGGAAGCCTAGATCATTAACATAACCATATTTTTCGAGAAAAAATTTTAAAACCTTTTATCCAGTAAAATATAAATTTGATGTCAGCAAGTTATATATTTTATAACAAAGTAAGCACTTACAAAATCTTTCCAACCAATGTGATTACGCTTTAAGTAAGGCTATTTAATTAAAATTTTAATACATTAACCCATGAATTTCAAAACTACACTAGGAAGAGAAATGATACAAGTAAACTTGGTAATAAAAAATATACCACATGCATGATTTACTGTGACCCCTTTGAAGTACATTACAAACATTTGGAATTTACAGTATAATTCTAAAATATGATACATTGAGATATGGAATAGTAACCATGGTGAGTTTTCAAAGATGTGAAAAACAAACGGAGAAGGGGAAAACTGAAAAGAAAAATACCTTCATGTTGCCATTGAATGTGGTAGCTGCTTGGGTTGCCATTTAGACTCTTACTGTCTTCCGTCAATCTTCTTGCACACAAAAAAAAAAATTCATGCCTCAGATGCCATAAAATTATAATGCATAAAAGATTCTGAAGCTCGTCAACGAATTTACAAAAAAGAAAAAAGAAAAGAACAAAGGTGAGAAATTCAAGCTCAACACAATACTGTTAAAGGGAGAGAAGTGTTGAGCCAGGACTTGAGACGAGTTGATAATATTGATATCATACACTTTTAATTTTTGTTCATACTTTAATGAAGATGCTTAGTGAGCCAATTGATTCAGGCCTAACTCCTCCAAGCGACTGAAAAATGACAACGATAACACTCTTGCAATCAATGATCATGGAAAGTGTTGCCTAGAGTGAGTAAGGTGCGCAATTGATTGTTTCTGCCAATGACTTATAAATTCACATACCAATGAGCATCAGGAAATGATTTAAACTCAAGCTTCTAAATTGCCAGACACAAAACGAGCCAAGTCAATTACTAGATACAAATACCTTGAAAATTTTATAAATTGATGATAATAAACAGAATGCCAATACACAACAATTCTAACATTGCACAATGATACCATCCAAAGCAATTGACAGAAATCAAATGAAAGAGGATAGAAGTATAATAGTCATATAGCACACCATTCGGGCAAAAGCTAGTAGTCAGAGTTTTTAAAAAAGAAGCTTAATATGTAAATATTCCCAGATTTAAAAGCGTCAATATTCAAACGTTTACATGACCAGATTCAAACCCAAGTTAAAAGGAAAAATTTTAAACAGAGAAAGAAACGGTGCGACGGCGTCCGACAGAGGGTTGACAACCACGCAGGGAACAGATGACGCGGGCAACAAACTCAAATATAGAGTCAAAGCCAGATTGAACAAATCAATCTCCCCGGATTTCGGGAGAAGACGAAGCCCTAGAGTTCGAACCTTTTGCAATACTAGCCGGCGAACAACCACGCAGGACTGACAACGGTGGACGGCGTACGACGGTTAACTCGACCAGGTGTGGCGTGCTTGTTCGTCGACGAAGAAAAGCGAACCAGAAGATTGGGTTTTGTCAGGGGTTATAATTATTTTAGGGAAAATTTCATTATACTCCCACAGAAAGGGCCTAATATTAAACAGTCCCAACAATTTCTGAAATACCCTACAATATTAAGGACCAGATTGAAATTGTATTTTAATAATAAATAATCAAAATGCTTTAGAGTTGGTTTGGTATGAGGAATTTTAGGAGAAGAAAAGAGGAGAGATTTTACTCTCTTTTCCTTCTAAATTTTACCTTCCATTTAAAATTAGGAGAATTTAGAGGGAAGATATAATATTTTTATTTTATAATATTAATATACTTATAATTTTTTTAATATTTTAATATTATCCATATATTATATTTTATTAAAATATTCTATAAAATAATATAAGGGTAAATTTATTTATATAAAAATATTTTTTCTTCTCTCATCTCTTGAACTAAATAAGGTGATATAAAAATCCCTCCATTTTTCTCCCTTAATATTAATCCAAACAATATAATAATAAAATTTCTCATATTTCCTTCTTTCATTTTTCCCTCTATTAAAATTTTTCCCCTCACTTCTTCTATATTGAGCCAAACACACTTTTATATTTTTTTTATAAAAAAATTCCCCTATCGCCGAAGCTCCGGTGGCCTGGTGCCGGAAAATAAATATTCCAATATTATTTACTTATTATAATATAAAATATACTTATTAAAACTTTAACGGTTGCGCTGACTCCTCAACTCTTTATATTCAATTTTGTTTATTTGTTACAACATGAATTGCATTTATTAAAGCTCTAATACAATTTGTTTTTTTAAGTTATACTTACTTATCAGTTCTCTATGGAAATTTGTTAATAATATCATTGGCATATTCAATCTTATTTACTTGTTACAATATAAAGTACACTTGTTAAAATTTTATTTACCATATTATTAATATAAAAGCTAGTTAAATAATTTAAATATATTAAGAAGTATATGATATAGATTTTTTTGAGGGATTTTTTTTGTCAAGTTTAAAAGGTTAGATTTAGTGACAATTAATTAATTTTTTTAATTTATTTAAAAAAAATTAATTATATCTTATATTAAAAAATAAAGATAGAGCTATAACTTGTCATTTCAGTTACCTTTAGTTGCATAAAGTCCTATATTGTTGAGAACTCATTCGGTGGAGGCATGGTATTGCTAGTGCACAATTCATAGCCTTGTTTAACATTGTAGGATCCAGTAGCTCATGCTTTTCCATATAATGTTTTTTTTATAAAAATTTTATTAAAAAAGATTGAATTTATCCACAATCTAAGGATATGACAAACTCTCTCTTCCTCTTAGATAATACTAATATCAAGTAGGATGGGTCGTCTATTATCCTTAGATATAAATTTAGATACATATGAGTTAGGATATTTCTTTAAATGCTATGACTGAAATTATAACAAAATAGTATTTCTCAAAGATCAAACATATTTTAAATAGTTATATATCTCATCTATTTACTAGTTGAATTTCTTGAGCTATTGTATGATCAATCAGGCCCTAAACCAAAGGCTTATTTCACCCTTTTGAAATCCAACAGTTTGTCTTCGAGACATACTACTATTTAGAGTGTGTTCGAATCCTGTGAAGTATCACTTTATTGTGGTTCCAGTCGCGGCGCTTGGGGAGACATCCTAGCTCTTGGGTGCTTAGGTTTACGCCTGAGGGTAATAGACGGCTCGCCCTGCCCAACATTGGTATCGCCTAAGAGGAAGGGAGACTTCGCCCTGCCCTTGGATTGTGGGTGAGCCTAACCCCTTTCTAAAAAATTTTGACCAAAAAAAAAACATATAAAAAAAATCCGGCAGTTTGGGTTATATATAACACGAGTTCAGAAACCCTTGGGATATAACATTGCTCGCTGGATTGTTTAAAATAAAACATAGTTAATTAATTTTAAAAAAATAATTTAATTATAATATATATTAAATATTATTAGATTATATATTAATTTATAAGTCAATCAAACTAATTTAGAGAAAAATAATAAATATAAATATTTTAAAATAATCTATTTAACTCTTTTAATTTTTTTAAATTAATCAATTAAATCTTATATTAAAAAATAGAGATAATATTATATTTGACATCTTTAAATATCCTTCTAAACCATGATGTATTATAAGGTGTTTTTTTCATGTTGCAGCTTGAAGAGATGTCAATTGACTTTATTTTCATAATGTTTGCAAGGAGAGAATCTTGTTTTGCAGTCAAAATCTTCCATCCATATATGCTTTGCTATAAGAGCCATATTCATATGATGAGTTGGCCAAATATCCAATCCTTCCTTGTTTTTTTTTTGGGTCTAAGTGAATAAGAGATCCTCTTTCACCAGATGATTTTTTTTCCTTGTTAATTTTATAGCCCCAGAAAAATATTGACAAGTTTCACATATATAAGATTATATATTGCTTTTTTAGGGAAAATCATGTTAGAAGTATCTATACTTTCTTTAAATTTTTAATTTAGTACTCTTGTATTTTTTTTCTTAATTAAATATTTATTTTTATTTTATTAACATTATTAACTCCTATACATGAGTTAACAGTATTAACAAAATAAAGTTATATGGGTTAATTATATTAATAAAATAAAATTAAATGATTTAATTAACAGAAAAAAATATAGATATAAAATTAAAAATTTAGTAAAAGTGTAGGCACTTCTAATATATATTTTTTTTAAAAAAAATAAAATAATCATTAAACAAATTAAAGGTCATTACAAAAGTCTTAAATAGATATATATTTTTCTCAAAATATATTTTTTCTAAAATCTATTCTCTAAAATATATTTTTCTCATAATTTATTTTTTAAAAATTAATACAAACATGTCCTAACTAAAAATATTAACAACATGAAAAGGAACAATAGAAAAGGAAAAGGACTGGCGATCTTGAAGCTGGTTGGCAATGTCTTCGATCACGACATTTGAATTCACCAATTGAAGATCCGTGATTTTGATGAAAGATCTGTTGATGAGTCACAACTGAAAGCAAATGAGGGACAATCTCATTCACAAATAATAGAAAAAGGAGTAATCAAACTTCTTTCGTTCCGAATAACTTGAATAATGACCGTACCGTTGTGGCAGACATAACCATGATAACAACCTTTGTACCGATGCCTGTCCTTCTGTTTGTGTAGGCTGAGGATCCATCCTGTAGCATTGAATTCACCATCATCTAATATCATTGACTTCTCCAAGACTCTTATATGGCCATTATGGTTACTATGCAACATTAGATTTAAGAATGATAAGATGTTGTGAAAAACTGTGTTTGTGAGTGTATAAAAAAAAATTAAAGTCTCACATTACTTGAAACCAAAATCTTACATTACTTAAAAAAAGTGAAGCCTCAAGTGTATATATAATAATATATAATCATGAGCTAATAAATATGCATACAACAAAAGTGTGTTTATACACACTTTTTATGGAAAATATTTTTAGTTTTGCAAAAAAATAACTTTCTAAATATATTTAAATAGAAAGTCCTCAAATCCCTAAAGTTAAAAGTCAAAATAGAATCTGGAGGGTTAACTTTTGACTGTCGTTGACAGAGAGACACGATTCTGACATCTTTCTGGGTGCTCTATTTAGGGTGAATGAAGGGTCTTTTCTTCTGGACGTATCTCGTACCTTTTTGTACCCATAAGAGCAACACAGGAATTGCTCAAAGGTATCTACAACTCTTTCTCTCTTGCTTGTTTCTTTCTAAGTTCATTTACTTCCACCATTTCTTGTTCCCTTGTTATACAAGAAGAATCCGTTTAATCATGGGGGAGTATTGCTTCATTTTGTAGGTTAGGGAGAAGATTAAGAGCGAATACTAGGGGTAGAAACAAGTCAGACGATCTATCAGGAGCCTATAACCTTCCATGCATTTAGCCTAAATTATTTTAAAAAATACAGGGGCTTAGGCTCCTTAAGAAATCTGTTAGGCGGCCTGGACCTATTATTTAAAATAAATTTAATATGAAAATATAATAGGTGGGTGTTGAACCCCCTACCTATTGAATATAACACAACAATCAGATCATGAGACTAAGGCACATTATTGTAAATTTCATTATTAACTTCTATTTTATTTCAATCTGAATAGTGTGGTGTTGTCTTTCGATTTTATTCTATTATCTGGGACCATTAGATTCTTTTCTTTTCTAGTTCTCCACCGTCGCCAGTTCGCTGTCGCGTCCCCACTGTCACCATCACCGTCACGTCGCCACCTTTACTAGTTGGTTGTCTTATCCCCACTGTCGTCGTCACGTCTCCACCTTTGCCAGTCATCGTCACGTCTCCACCTTCGCTAGTTTGCCCTTGCGTCCCCACTGTCGATGTCATTTCTCCACCTTCGCCAGTTCATCGTCGCATCTCCACCTTCACTAGTTCGCCCTTACATCCCCACTGTCGCTATTGCTTTTCCACCTTCGCCAGTTAGCCATCACATCTCCACATTTGCTAGTTCGTCGTTGCGTCCCCACTATCACTATCACCATTCACCAGTTCTACTACTGTAAGTTCCTGGACTTCCCCTTTGTTTCTTCTTCCTATAAGAAACTCATGCTCAATCTCGTTTAAGTAGTCGAAAATTGCTTCAATTCGTAGCTTCTTCCTTATACACTCCCGTCATACATTCATTACTATCAGAACTAGACAGGTACTGCCCAAGCTTCACTGCAAATTTGTATTTACAATTCAATTTTCATTAAATCTTATGCTTTTGAGGTTTGAAATTGGGATCGAGAGAAAATTTTCCTAAAATTATTGGAATGGAATAGTGTATTGTTCATAATATCTCTGTACTATTTCTTCTCCTTGTTCCTTCTGATTTTGTCTCTTGATTCTTCCGTTTCCCCTCTAAACCTTTCTGTTCTCTCTTTTTTCTTGATCTTTTTGTTAGAAGTATAATTTAAAGAAGAAATTAGAGGTACAAAATTTGTATTGTAAAAATAATATCATTTCTTTTAGTTATTATTTATTCAATTGTTTTATGATCAAATAATATGCATTTAATTTCTTTTTTTTCAAGGTGTTAAAAGCAAGAGGAAGAAATTACGTTGAAGAATTCATGATATGTGACTAATAGTTTTACTTTGATTTGGCTTAGATTATTGTATTTATATTCTTGTAATGACAATTATTCTGTTTGTTTAATTTTATCTTCTTGGTTAATTAGATATATTTCAATTTTAGATTGATTACTATTATTAAAAGTTTATTTGTAGTTTTTTAAAATATAATCTACAAAAAGGCTTGTTATAGGGCATGTTACAAAGGCCTATCAGTATAATTATAAAATAAACTAAAAAATTAGCCTATAACATGCTATAGGTTATGTTCAGGTTGGATTATCACTGTAAAGACAAAATCATACTGGATCTGTTTTTGCTCATAGAGAAGATGAATGTTGGAGGTTGATAACATAACCTTAAAAGTGATTATTAAAAAATAATAAATATCATTATTATCAAATTAATGATTATTTTTAGAAGTTTGTTTTAAAAGTAAAATCTCATAACATCTTTTACTTTTTCCCTAAAATCTTTATTTTTTAACTTCCTTTTCTTTCTTTCAGATAAATGAAAAAAATTACTTAATTATGATTTTCTTTTAATATAAAATCATTAATTTTATTCTTAAAATCTTATAATACTATATTAGTTAAAAATATATTTGAGAATTAATAATTATAATCAATAATCTTACTTTAATTTTTTAAAGATAGCAGAATTAGAATAAAAGACCTAGAATAAATAATATTTATTTAAAAGGATTATTACAATTTTAATTATTTAAAAGGAATAAATATTAAAATATTAAATTATCCCGAATTCGACTGTTTTTTTTTGGGTTACACGCCTAATTCAACTTCTGCATTTTCTCCAATCCCGACTCTAGAGTTTTTAGCCCAGAAAAAGACTTAGATTGGGAATGTTATTGGCTCCGTTTAGCGTTGGGCTTCATAATTCTGCACCACCAGACACTCCCTCCCGCCCATGAGATTGGGTTCGAAGGGGCGATGGTTCAGGTCCAGCCCAGCATTGACAGTGATTCGGTGGTGAAAAATATTCCTTATCTTTGACGATGGTGACTTCAAATCTCTTCTGCAATTTACTATCTCCCTCACCCTCACACACTATTAACCTCTCCTTAGAATTTGTTGAATATTGTTTGTTTTTTCTGTTCTGCACTTTCGTTAAATTTGGTTTATTCTTGTTATATGATTCATCATTTTAATGTTGATTTTTCATCTTTGACAGTATTATTAATGACTCTGTCTGTGAGAGCTAGTGAACTGAAGAGGAAGAAACCGGAAGAATGTTTTGGGAGATGACAAGGGCAACTTAGTATTTTTCATTTTTAGTTTAGGTTTATGTAAACTTTTTGGGGAAAAATATCTATGTAAAAACCAAAAAAGTTATTATTAAATTAAAATAATAAAAAATATTTTTTATTAAACTAATCACTATTTTTAAAAGTTTGTTAAAAAATGTTTTAGGGAAAAAGATAATAAAAGACCAATTAAATTTGAAAATGATAAAATGAGTTTATGAATATCTAAAATAATAAATTGAACAAGATGTCTAATATGTCATTTATAAATTCTAGTGAAAAGACTAAATTATCCCTAGATATTTTTGAAGAAAAGGCGAGAGATTTTGGCTAAGAAAATAGAGCATCTCGTCTTCAATTATTATTCAACTCTCACCTCCTTGAAACTTAATATTTGGTTGAGAACGCAAGCTAATGCATTTTATTACTGTCTTGGAGGCTGCATATCTGCGCCTAGAACATTTTGCTTTTTTCACAGTTCAAAGAACTAGGAAAGGAGCACTCAAAATGGAGGAATATCTCAACAAGAAAAAGACACTTGTTGGTAACTTGGCTCTTGCTGGAAGCCCAATTTCTCCATCTGACCTTCATACTCAAATTCTTACTAGCTTGGACGCTGAGTATACACCTATAGTTATTCATTTGTCTGATAAAGATGATTTAAATTGGATTGATTTTTATACATCATTGCTCACATTTGATGCTAATCTTGAACACCTTCACTCAGCCTCTCAACATAATATTTCATCTTCATCTTCTAATCTTACTCTAAGGTCGTATGTGCAGGATTATAGAAATAATTGGAGTGGCCAAAATGGTCAGCCATCTCGTGGCAGAGGAAATGGAGGTTTAGATCTAAGAAAAATAAACGGTTCATCTACATATGTTGTCATGTCAAACGCTATAGTTGACCTAGTTTGGTATTTGGATAGTGGAGCTACAAATCATGTCACTACCAATATTGGCAATGTGGAACCTATTGATAATGCTACAGGTACTTAATCTTTTGTTGTAGGAGATGATGCTCTATTAGATGTTATAGCTACTGGGATTATGATATGTTGTGTGACAATGCATCTCAATAATTGAAACTGAATAATGTTCTTGTTATTCCTCAAATTTAAAAGAATTCAATCAATGTTTACAAGTTGACTAATGATAATCATGGTATATTTGTTGAAGTACACTCACATGATTGTTTTATGAAGGACAAAGGAACTCGTAAGTTGATGCTACAAGAAATACCTAGTCATAGACTTTATAGAGTTGACAATGATGTCTTACTTTTAAAAAGACATTCTACTGGTAGTTATTTTATTTTTGGTTCAAGTCAGTCTGAGTTAGAAAAGAAATGTAAATCTAAAGCTTTTCTTTCAATTCTAGAATCTTGGCATGGAAGACTTAGTCATCTTAGTAGTTGTGTATTGCAAAAGGTTTTACATGAATGTAAGGTTTATGCAAAATCTAGTAAAGAATCCCAGTTTTGTGAATCTTATAAACTTGACAAATCACACAAATTGCCTTTTCCCTAGTCTCAATCTCGTGCAAGCAAGCCTATTGAATTAATACATACTAGCTTGTGGGGACTTTCACCAATTACTTTTAACAGTGGTCATAAATACTATGTCAGTTTTCCTGAGGACTTCAACCAATTTACATGGGCGTACCCTTTAAAAACTAAAGATATAGCATTAAATGCCTTTGTTCATTTCAAGAATATGACTGAAAATCAATTTGATGTAAAGATCAAAACTGTTCAGATTGATTGGGTATATGATCCAACACCTTTTGGGGTATACGAAGCTAATGTATATTACATTGAATATATGTAATTGTTGTCATGAGCATTTTTTTTTGCTGTCATGGTCATGATGTTTTTTTTACATTGCTATCATGTAATTGTTGTAAAGTAAAACTATGACTATTTATGACTTGTAAATCCGATCACTTAGAAATAATGCAATTAAATCATCTAAGTAAAAGAATAAAGTATTGACTTCCAATCATGTTTTTTCCCGAAGTAGTAAATATTTTAGCGGAAGTTGTAAAATCTATTGATCATGTTTCAAATATCATTACATGAGTTATAAACATAAATGCTATTATTCATAGGTATATTGTTATAGAGAGTTGTTAATGTTTTAGGGGAAGTTGTAAATACTGTTACTCATGTTGCAAATCCCATTATAAGAGTTGTAAATCCCAAAGCCATTAGTTGCAAGTCTGTTGATAGGTACAATTGTTAATGTCTTAAGGGAATTTGTAAATATCATTTCTCATGTTATCATTTCTCATGTTTGGTGAAGAGGGGGACAGATGTTGAATTTCAGAAACTGAAGAATTAACACAGTTTAATGATTGATTATCTTCTCCCTCTAAAAGACTCTGTTTTTCTACGTTATTGTTAAAATTACAAATCTTATTATTAAAGTTGCAAATCCCATTATAGGAGTTGTAAATCCCACTAGCAATAGATTGCAATTTCAGTTGCAAACATCATTGCAATGTTGTAAATATTATTAGATGAGTTGTAAATACCATTACAGGAGTTGCAAATCCCATTAGCAATATATTGCCATTTTAGTTGTAAATCTCATTGTTGAAGTTGTAAATCCCATTAGCAATAGGTTATAATTTTAGTTGTAAAGGTCATTGTAGGAGTTGCAATTCTCATTGTTCAAGTTACAAATCCTATTGACGAGTTATAAATATCATTACATGAATTATAAATCCTATTAGCAATGATTAGAATTTCAATTATAAATATCATTGTTAAAGTTTTAAATCCCATTGTTGAAATTACAAATCCCATTAATAATATGTTACAATTTCAATTGTAAATGTTATTGCAGGAGTTACAAATGCTACAAGACGAGTTGCAAATGCCATTACAGGAGTTACAAATCCTATTAGCAATAGGTTTCGATTTCAATTATAAATGTCATTGTTGAAGTTCCAAATCCCATTGTTGAAGTTATAAATTCTATTAGAGGAGTTGTAAATCCTATTAGCAATATGTTATAATTTTAGTTGTAAATGTCATTGTAGGAGTTGTAAATCCTATTGACGAGTTACAAATACCATTACAAGAGTCATAAATCTCATTAGCAATATGTTGTAATTTCAGTTGTAAATGTCATTGTTGAAGTTATAAATCTTATTACAGGAGTTATAAATTCCATTAGCAAAATATAATTTTAATCAAATATTTTCGTGAATGTTCTTCTCGAATTAACCTTATATTAAATAGAAGACTAGTAGAATATACTACCTACAATATTTTCTTATCAACAAGTGACTACTGAAGCTTCAATGTAAAATTCTCCTTAAATATAATTATTATTAATTATTTAGATATATTTTGTACCATATATAATTTAAAAATAATGTTATAAATAAATTTAGTTTATTTTAAGGGAGCTAACTATAGTAGAAAATAATTTAATTAAAATTTAAATGAACTTTACCATATTTATAAAATAAGACTTTTATTAAAATATAAATAAAGTAATATGATATATAAGCATGCAAAATAAATTCTATTGTGATAATATACAAATATTCTACACATACCTTTAAAAGGAAAGGCTATGCAATTAATATAGTTTTACTCAAGTCTATGAAGTTTTTCCTAGGATTTTAAGATATAATATATTCTGAAAAATAATAATAATATGATGATCTCAGTAACTATCAATCCTACTCAATATGCATACTAACATATGTTTATGAGGTGTCAAGTGAGACATCAAAAAGTATAATATATACAAAATAACATATTATTATAATAAAATCAAATGAATAACCTATTTAAGTTCCTCCCCTCAAACTAATCGAACTGCCTTATTTCTGTTGACTGAACCTATAGGCAAGTGATAACTGACTACTTAAAAGCTAACCGATTAAGTAGTATGTATAGGCCAAAATTCATATAGCACCTAATCAGACCACAAATTTATTCCCCCTCGATAAACAGGTGGGGGTGTCACAGTTTCTCGATAAATAGGTGGGGTATGCCCCTCGCCAAACTAAATTAGAGGGATAAAAACTAACAATCGAGTTCTAATAGAGACTATACCACATAGTAGAAATATAATTCAATCATCACCCATCCCCAATGCATAATTCTTAAAATAATCATATTAATCAAAATTTCAATAGTTTGATAAAACCACAATTTTTTTTTCTCAAGATAATTTTCTTCAAATTATAATTTCAATATATAACAATTTTATAAGCTCAACTCAAATTTTCTAAATTAAACTTTAAATCCCACAAGACTATTTTTAACAAAACAATCAAACACGTTTTCTTAATATAATTATATCAATATCAACATATTTATATATATTAAATCACTCACAAACATCATATTAACACACACAATAGGTAGAAAGTAGTTACCTTCTTTAGGCATAGGAAATGGAATGAGAGAAATGACTAAAAAGAGAAGAGCCACCTCAATAATAAAGTTTGAGAAATAACTCAGGGTCTTAGCTCTATTTATAAAGCTGTAATAAAAATTTAAATTTAAATCTATATCTAAATCTGAATTCAAATCCTAATAATTCCCTAACTAATAATAATCAAATCATAAAATCTTATGTTAAAAAATTCCAGATATCATATTTTATTAAAAATAATAAAAATATTAAACTATAATAATTTAATTAGATAATATTTTTAAGTTATTGATAAATAATATTTTTAATTTTATTTAAATATAAGGATAAAATTTAGGATGTTATATTCAACACAATTGTTGAGTATTATTCTTGAACTCACAAACACACCAATCATATAACTATAACAAACTTACAACAATTCAAAAATATACTTCCAATCCTAATATGCCATATCTTTATTAACATATATATATATAACAAGATCTCTGTACAATGCAAATGACATAAACCTCAAAAGACCTTCTTCTGTTTGTACCATAGGGCACAGGCTAAGTAAATCAACAAATTTAAGAGACTAATTCTAGCAATAAAATAGAAAAAGTAATGGAAATGTCCGTCATTCAAGTTATTAGGAATCCATCTAGGTTGTCATCCTTGTGTTATTAAGTAAGATAATATTATAATAATGAAGGAGCTCTGGTAATTTCCCAAGGAACTAGTCAGTAATGATAAGGCACTAAATAAACTCCGCATCGTATCTAGAGATTGATTATAGAAGAACTCGAGCTACCCTATGAATATGAAGATCTCTACTACACCAAACAAGAAGTACTGAGGGATTTGCCATAAGATATTAAGGGGCACGACAACGACTTTATAAACAAGGCCAAACTCTCTTGCAAGCTGCAACAACTTCATCTCCACAACGGCATCCGATAACATGCACATAATTAATATAAAGAGGTCAATTCCCATCCTTTGTAACTATGAGAAACCCCTTTCCTTGTCAGTAAATTTTCTCGTGATTGGAACAATTATCCTATCATAGACAGGGACCTAGAAAATAACACTTAAGACATTAAAAGTTGAGAGGAAGACAACAAGAATGTTGAATGAATTGATACTTATGTCCATCATTGTTCTTTGTTCTACAAATATTATTGACATCTGAGCATTAACATTAGATAAAACAATTACAGTAGCCCAAATTGAAAACATGTGGATCAAGATTTTTAATTCCTCTATCAATAGAGAACATGGTTCACCTTTGGCGGTAACCGAGTGTTACCCTTGCGAAGGCTGATCATAGCCATAATTTTTACCCACTAGTGCTACTGAGATTTAGGGGCTCTGTGTCTAGGTGATTCTGACAAAGAAAAGGGTAAAGGAAGAACAATTTTTTCTTCACATTTATGTCCTCTTTAGTAATTTGATATTTTTATTTAAATTTATAAAAAATAAATTGAGATTCCTACCCAATAAATTAGTTTAGATATTTAGATGCACACAAATTGTGATTTTGAAATTTACCTAGTTTTCTTTTTCTTTTTCCAAATGCTTTATTTCGTTTTTCATGAAAATGGTGGGAGTTGATCAGTTTCTTCCGTACGCTCGACATTTCGATAAGATTAGCCTCTTCATCTTCACGGCCTCTTCTCTTCTCTCTTTGTTCGCCATGGAAGCCACACTCCTCACCTTCCCAACCTCCAAAGCCCCACCTTCTCAAATCCTAACCCGACCCGCCAACCCATTTCTATCCTCGAAACCCAGACTCTCCTACAAATCTGGCCGTCATTTTCCTTCAATCAATGCCGCAATTTCTCGCACCAAGAAAGAAGAAACCGTGGAAACTGTGAAAGAGCAGCTCGAAAACTGTTATCTCCTCGCAGGAATCAATTACAAAGGCTTCACAGTGAAGCAATTCCAAGAGCTTCGCAGAAGCCTTCCAGAGACTTCGAAACTGGTTGTGGCGAAGAACAATTTGGTTTACAAGGCAATTGAGGGAACCCAGTGGGAATCGTTGAAACCGTGTATGAAGGGTATGAATGTTTGGCTTTTTGTTCACACTGAGGAAATTCCAGCTGCGATTAAACCTTACAGGGATTTCCAGAAGGAGAAGAAGCTTGAAGATAATGATTTCACCGGAGGTGTGTTTGAAGGGAAGTTTTATGGTCCCGATGAGTTTAAGACATTGGAATCTTTGCCCTCACGTGCTGAGATTTATGCCAAATTGTTGGGTTCTTTGCAAAGTCCGGCGTCAGCTTTGGTGAGCACATTGCAAGCGCCGGCTAGAGAAATTGTAATGGTTTTGAAAGCTTATGTGAAGAAGCTGGAAGAAGAAGGTGGTGCGCAGTAATTCAGATTCGTGCAATTGTAAGTGTATTTCGATACCCTATTGTTCATTTGTGTTTTCAAGTTATCTTATGTATATTGATGTGTTTTGCTTATCTCAGAAATTGTAGAATTGAGAGGTACAAGAAAAGAGAGAGAGAAACCAGGGAATGAGAAATGTATAATTGTTGAAAGTTCAGGTTTCGATTAGGGACTCTGTACTTTTAATCATGTGATTTAACAAGCTGATAATTTTCTTCATAATAAACTTTGTTCCTATTAACAAAAAATTCATCCTGTAATTCGCTGGAAATGATTGTGTTCACTCAATGACTGAGTGAAGTGCAGTTTCATAATTACACTTGTTTTCACCAAGTGACAAGGCAATTGATTTGTTAAGCTTTCAAGAGATTAATGCTGAGTGATGAGATGATGATCTTTTTCTGTGACATGGCTAAACATGAATTTTGGACTGTGTATTGTGGTGTGAAAAAGAATGAAAGTTATCTCAACATCTCTATGTTTGAATTGTGAGACTCTAATACGAAAACTTCATAATTGACTGAAGTGAGAGTTTAAGCATCATATTTATTAGTCTTTACCAAGATCATTTGCTGTTAAGTCTTGTCTTGAGAGAGGTCCTAAGTAAATGATGATCAAAGTTGAAGTCCATGATATGTTTCCTAGGCCGTGCTATAAGCATAAGTCGTCTCATTTCTCTGATTCTATTGGCATTAATGGTGAAGACAAAAATGGGGAAAAGAATCTACATTAGTTGAGTCCCTCTGAATTAGTTTTCTGATTAATAAAATGGTTCGTTCTTAATAAAACAAATCAGGTAAGTTTGCCATCATAGTCCAAAAATTGGAGGTTGCTTCTTATGGTGAACTTTTCTGTTTTAGTAGAGAACTTATCTGTTTTGTAACAATTCTCTCCTTTCACTAGTGTCTCTATTGTGGAAGACGTTTACACCCCAACTCTGATGAAGAGATTTTACTGAATGAAAAAAAGGTTATGTTTTCCAGATGTTTTCTGTCATAGTTTTTCATAGAAAAATGGAAGAGTTGGTGATCTTTTTCTGCTTATTGCATGGTTGTGCTCTTTGGAAAAGCTGTTTATAAGTAGGTAGCTTAAGCGTCTTTAATCAACTTCCATCTAGTACCCACGAAGATGTAGCATGATGAGAGGCTCTTGTTCTGTTAGTTTACCATGTAACTTCGCTTTATGAGTAATGTTATTCATCTTCTATTAAAAAAACGTTGTTTATATCAGGGAACTTTATGCTAAAGGAAAAAAATTCTCCATGTTAAGTGTCATCATTTCTTAACTGTTTCCTGAAGAAGCATGTGATAGGAATTAGGAACTTTGACTATTACAGCAAACCAAATGCTGGTCATGAAATGTGAACTGCAAAAACAACAAGCTGTTTTTGCTTGTTGAGGTGTTATAGAAGGAGGATACAAGTTGATATTTCGAAAAGTAAAATTGTTGGGAGAGATGAAAATTCATTAAAGCTTTTCAAGCCTAAAAGGGATTAGTCTTTAAATCTAAAGTGGTTTGAGATACCTTTAGTAATTTTTTTTCTACAAAAAGTGAACCTCCAAATTTGGGACTATACCTGATCTATCATACATAAATCAAAATAAAAAAGATTTTTTTAAGGGAGATTTTTTTTCTAATTTTCCCTATCATACATAAATACATTAAGCAAGTATGATTTTTTATAAATATTTAAACACATTAATTACATAAGAGTAAAAAGAATCAATAATAGGAAATCAATTTTGTAATCCAAGTCTGCAAGTTTTTAATACTCCATTTAATAGAAAAAGCCATATAGAGCAACATAATAATTGAAATTTGATTATTCTTGAATTTAAATTATAATATATTAATTCAAGAACTTAAAAGCTTCACTACTAATACAAGTATTAAAAAGATAGAGCAATTCTAATAGTTACATCAATCATATGCTTCAAGTGTTTCATGGTGACGAAGATGTTTATTGGAGTGCTGATAGTAAGTAGTCTAGACAAGAGGGTGCACACAACTCTACTCTACAGCAGACATGCGCTTAGTTGAATTCTTGAACTCAGTATGCATGTCAAATTATTAGTTACGTCTTAAAATGGGTTCCCCATTATGTTAATGAAAATCATTGATAAGTCAATTAGAATTTGCAATATGGACACGACTAGATTGGAAAAACATGTAATTGGAGCAAACATACATTATGCCTGGAGGCAATTAAACAACCAATGTACTCCTTACGCGCATCACGATGGGAGACAATTTCTTGAGTCTAACATTTATAAAGATAGTCAATAAAAATTTATACAAATAGTAAAAAATATATTTATATCTTATAAAGATACGAATTCTATTTTTTTATAGTTGTGATGATTTTTTTGATAAATAATCTCATAAATCTCTTATAAGTATTCTATAAACTATGAGACTGTGCTCTGATATTAATAGAAAATTAAAGTCTAATTTATCTAAAAATTTTTATAAAAAATATATTTGGAATGACAATTAATAAAAGTTAACCTTGCTAATGTTAGGTTTATATCTCCTACTTCCACGCCCCATCATATAGTTAATTATATATTGTTATCTTACGAATGAGACGTAGAGAGGGACTAAAAGTTCTTGTTTTATCATCAAGGGTTAATCTAAATAGTAAATAGTTCGGTATAACTTAAGTGAGATCTCGAGTTTGAGCCTTGACGTATGTAAAAAAATCTCGTTGGGAAACTCACATATCATAGACAGATACGCAATGTAGGTCAAATTTAGATATAATTGGAATAAAATTCTAGTAAATCGGGTGGATAACAAAAAAAAACAATTCTTGTTTCAGATGAAGGACGCGAAACCAACAAAGAAAACCTCAAATATAATTTTTAAAGAGGTTTTTCATAATATCATACCCTAAATTATATTTCACAGTTGCTTTATACTTACTTCACTAAGTTATAACGTGTTAAAATATTTAATTTACTACTTTTGTTAGAGCGAGTTTTAAACTACTTACTTTTTCTACAGTCAATGTTTTTTCTTTACCAAAATTACAGTTTTAATATAAACTATATAAAGATTCATTTTTTTTAGAATATATTTTTCTACCAAAATTATAATTATGGTATAAGTTAGGATACCAACAATTTTAAGAATTTATTATATTTAAAATATATTTTTTATAATATTTTATACCTAAAATTTATTCTCTAGAACATAATCTAAATACATCTATATAGCAAAAAAACATACAGAGAAAGTATAGTAATTAGAATTTCATTATTCACCAAAATGAAAAACACTGTTTAAAATTACAATATATTAATCCAACAAATTTCAAGCTGCACTAGGAAAAGGAATAAATAAAGTAAAATGGATAATAGGAAATTTACCACACAAGCGTAATTCATTATAAATTCTCTAAAATATAGAAAAATTATATATAGATTCTAGATAAAAGAAATTAATGTAAGTTAGTCCCCCGAATTTTGCTTGTTATTATTAATAGGTCTCAAGGGACTACTGTAAAGAAAAAAAGGTCTGAATGTACTATAATTGGGATTTTAGGAGAAAACACAATTACGCCCTTCTTATAAAGTGACCTTACTAGGACATTCTAAAAGCACATAAAGCTATCCAGACATGCAAGACTCACTCGAGTTAGATCAAATGTAGAAAACCAACGCTACCGGCTCTAGCATCAACCTTGTAAGGACCCCACGTCCTCTATTTTCTTCATCCTCTTCATATTATGCAATCTCTTCCCCAACACAACCCAACAAGCCTCATGGTGGTCATATGCTGGTTCCAACCCAAGCCACATCCAAAATCTGTTGTCACTCTGCCATAGCCTTCACCTTTGATTTAATTCCAAAAACACCAACATGAACGACCAAAGTAGACACAACAAGCCCTCTAGGACCAATAAGATTCAGTTTAGCATAAGTAAACTTAATTCTTTTCTAAAATTTTTTGTATAAAAAAAAATCAATCTAACGGTATAAAACATCATTAGATCTTTTTAGGTCTCAAATTCATTCTTAAAAAGAGACACATATAGTAGGAAGAGCAATTATGAACCTGAAAATTGGATACTTGGTGATATAATCTAATAAATATTATAAAAGAAAAACATGCCCTCTACTACGGGCTTCAATTTCAAGAACCCTAAATGGCCCAATCTCCACTCTTCAAGCACATAGATTTCATTGGGGCATTTTTTTTTTAAAAAAAAATTCACGTATCATTTTAAATAATGATATGCCTTGTACCAAAAAAAAATAATGATATGCCAAAAGAAAAAAACTATTATAAGCGGAAGTTTGTATTGCTGTTTGCAAAGGGGAAAATTACATTGATTTAAATACTTATGCTAATTATACCCTTAAATATTTTAAATAATAATTATATTTCTAAAATTAATTTGAGAAATTATATATACCTTTACCCTAACTAATTTGGTCCAACCCAATTTACATCCACAGTCACTTTTGAAATCTCTTTTTATTGAAAGGTTTTAGGCTGACGTGTCCCCAGTTCCACAACTTTGTGCCACACTTGCCGTTTTGTTTAGATCATTCACCAAATTGCCACAGTTAACACTTTCGGCTTGTTTTGGCTACTTTTCTTCATTTTCTTTCCATTGCTGCTAATTGATCATTTTTAACCCAATTGCTGCCAATTATGTTTTTTAATCCTTTATGTGATGAAAAGAATTTATTTGAATTATCAAATTTTAGAACATAATTTTATCAAATCACAACTACAGTGGAAAAATCTCCTAAAAGAAGGATGTCCACTAATTGACACTTTTTAAAATTTACATAGAAAAAGATGATTTAAACTACAATTTGACATACACATTGTATTCTCACACTTTCACCTCTTTCCTTCCTAGTACATTAATAGATTTCAAAAGAGGTGCATCATGCATGTTTTTAAAAGGACCCTCCTTCAATCAATTTAAAATTCTAAAATCACTAAAGTGGAATATTTGTGGTAATTATGGAAATAATTATTCATTATAAATAATTAAGATATTATGAGAGATATGGGGAGAATATAGATAAGATATTAAGATATTATTAAGATAAAATTATGATAGGATATTATTGTTATTATTGTTATTTTCTATATAATTGTATTCTATAAATTTAGTAGCTCCTATGAATAAAATTAAGGCAGTATTCAACCCTAAACGATAACATGGTATCAAAGCTTGCGTCGCCATAATAGATTCTGCCGGTGCCGCCACAGTCGCTTCAACAACGCATCAATAGTGCAACAGTACCCCAGTCAATAAGCGTAGACAGAAACAAGCAAACTTCAACAACGCTAGAGGCTTGTTCAACAATAACCCAGGCAACGGTAGCGTGGACAGTAGCTTCAGTCGGTGCCGCCACTATATCTTCAACAATATAGCAACAGCGTGAAGCTCAGCGATAACCCAGTCAGCGGTAGGGTGGACAGTAGCTTCAGTCAGTGTTGCCACCGTAGCTTCAATAATACAGCAACAGCGTGACGCTCAGTGGCAACCCAGTCGACGCTAACCCAGTCAGCAGCATGCGACAACAATGCGATTAGTGAAGCGAGGACAGAAAATGAGACCTTCAGCACCGCCAGAGCCCTGTTCCACAGTAACCCAATCAGTGGTGTGCAACAGGGTCACCTACGGTGAGTGTGGACAGAACACACGACCTTCAGATCCTCTGTGGAGTCTATGTCAGCAGTCTCTAGTTATACCACAAGCAACGAGATGTAAAGAGTGTGCTCCATAGCCCCTGCTCCTGCACCTGCCAGCACGTGTGCCCGTGACAAATCCACTAAACAGAAGCCTTTTTAATGGATACCTCTTTTGATGGGTCTTTTAAAATCGATTCTCCAAAGACGTGTGGTTCCTTAGGGTTTATCTCTACTTTTGACAATTCGCCTATGTCAATTGTTTCAGACAAGCTCACTCTCACAAATTATAGGGATTAGGCACAAGCAGTTCAATTCACCGTAGGTAGACGCAGTAAGTTAGGTCACTTAACTAGAGACACACCAACACCATCTGATCCTACAGCCATGAACCAATGGAAAACAGATGATTTACTGGTTTGTTCTTGGTTGGTTAACACTATCTCTCCTTAACTCAAAAGAAGTTTCATGTATCTTCCCATTCCTAAAGCAATTTGGGAGGTTGTTTATGACTCCTATTCTTATGGGAAAGACCATTCTCGAGAATATGGTGTGAGGCATAGGATTTGGAAGTCCACACAGGATGCACGAAATGTTACAGAATTCTGGCTTGAGCTTGTAGTTCTATGGCAAGAACTTGATCTAATGACAGAGGAAACATGGACCTCTCCACATGATGCTGCCCGTAACAAACAAAACACCAAAAATGAACGAGTGTTACTTTTTAGCCGGCCTGAACCCAGAATTTGATGATGTTCAAGGTCAAATATTGAGTACGCAGGTTCTTCCACATCCTAGGGTTGTATATGTTGAGATCTTGCGTGAAGAGTCTCGACGTGAGGTAATGTTGTCTGTATCTAAGTCACCTGCTTCTGCTGATTTCACTGTTTTTATAGATCAGGGTACCAACTATAGCTCAACTCATGAAAAAGTAACCTGCGACCATTGCAAAAAGGTGTGCCATACTAAAGATAAGTGTTGGGATATCCATGATAAACCTGCTGACTGGAAGCCAAAAAGAGGTAAGCCTTGTGCAAATCAAATCTCTCAATCTTCATAGAGTGCTCCACTACCAGTCCCAACTATCAACAAAGAGCAAATGAGTCAATTGTTTGAATATTTTAAAACTCTTCATACTGAACAACAGTATGCATCTACCGCTACTATTGCTCACAAAGGTAATCATGCTGCTGCCTTAAATACCTTTGTCCCTACCAGATGGATTATTTGTTGGAGATTGTGCCCTAGGGGCCAATCATTATCTTATGAACATTGTTGATTTATGAATTTCTTAATAAAGTTATCATATTATTTGCATGTTTACTATGATGACAATCCTTGGATAACTCGTGATCTTATCCTAAATGTCCCTGGTCGGTCATCTATGTGGGAGCAGAGATGAAATAAGACCAGTATGACTTTGAAGATATATAGAGATATAAATCAAAGTCATAAGCACATGTAAGAGTACAGGGTGTTGGATCGACCCGCAATGAGAGAGCTGCATGGGTCAAGTCATAAGCTTCTCTCATATACAAGCCATGTCACTATGCCCTTTGACCTGAGATCATCATGGATTCCTACATGACAAACGCTCAGCTTTGACCTAGTCAAAAGTCACTTTTGACCGAGTGATCATAAAGGCTATGCTCGGGCTTAGTGATTTTCATGCGGAGGAATGTGAATGGTCAAGATGGAATTTGTCCCTCACATTCGTAGAGAGATATTACTGGGCCCCTCGATGAGTGAGTTTGAGAAATGTATGGCCATACTGGAATGGAAGGGTAGTTCCATTTCTATATTCAGACTACTCAGGGATCGAGAAAGTAACGGTCAGGAACAGGAGGATGACGTTCACCATGCCTCATCCTTGACCGAAATATCGTGTGACAAAAGGGACGTGATATGGTTGTATGAAAGGTTACATCGTTTATCGATCCTCATATGTTTTGGGTAGTCGTAATGCCTTGCTAGAGACCGCTTACGACTTGTGGGTCAGTATAGTAACTGGGCCACTGCCAACTTCATATGGGCCTACAGGGTCGCACACAAAACAGCCCAATGCGAGCTATGATGTCCAGATTCATTGAATCTAAGAGATGTCTAAATTCAATGAATAATCTAGGGTGGATATATATTTTATATATATATAAATTAGTTTATATATATATTATATAAATAATATAAGAGATATTTGTAAGATTTAATTTATAAGGATAAATTAAATCTCTATCATTTTTGAATTTGAATTTAAATGGATATGATCTATTTGAATTTGAAATTCAAATTGATAAGATATCTCAATTTTGATTTATGAGAATAAATCAAATATAATTCTGTCTTATCTTTATTTTAAATTAAATAAATAGGTGAATTAAATCTGTGGGACGGATTTAATATAAACCATATTTATTTAATCAGTTTCTTATTAAATTATGCAATATATGATATTGTATTAATTCAGAATTAATATAAGATTAATTCTGAAGCCCGGCCCTATTAGAAGCCCGATAGCTTCCTATATATTTGACATTAGGAGCTAGGGTTCTACACACAATAGATCTCTTCACACACATTCAGTCGTGAGAAAAGGGGGCAGGGAGAGTGCAAAAGGTTTGCATATAAGAAACTGCCGAAATAGAGACGGTGAGGACGGAATCTCCAGAAAGCCTTAGAGGGACAAGAGGCGCTAGCACGTCGTTCGCAACTGGAACGCTGTTCGTGTGGATACCGGTAGAGGAAGCCGATCTGAGCTGTCGACTTCTACGATACGGCCAGACACGAAGAAAGGTCGCGACCAGAACACACTTAGGTCGCGACCAAACGGGCATCTGAACGTCAGAAATCCGAAAAGAGGAGACAGGTCGCGACGTGAAGTTGAAGAGGTCGCGACTAAAAGCTCCAGAGGCGATAGGTCTCGACTAGAAGCAGAGTAGGTCGCGACTACAAACTCCAGAGGCGACAGGTCGCGACTAGAAGCTGAGGAGGCGAGGAGTCGCGACTAGTGGACACTGAGGTCGCGACCAAAGCTTGAAACCGAAGGTAACACTTCTTTCTCCTTGACTTAAACACATTCGGTAGATCCTGGCTGGGAATGGAAAAATTTTTAAAGTTAATTTCCGCTGCGTGTCTTCCAATTCCCTACAGTGGTATCAGAGCCATGCCGTTTTGTGTTTAAGTTAGGTTTGATTGTTGATACATGTGATGTATGTTAGACTTCTTAGCTGATTATATGATAACATGCGTGATATGTATGACATATATGGAATCTGTTTATGTATGACATATACGGAATCTAAAAGGAAACTGAAATCGGTGGTGTATATCAATTGATTTGATCAATCAATATTGATGGGGTCTAAGGAAAAAGAATTAAGATTCTTGATTATTTATCAAAAAAAAAAATTTCTATTGGGGCGCTGCCCCACACCCCGCCCGCTAACCGGCTAGCGGGACCGCCGTGGCTATTTAATCGTAACGCAACATAATCGTAATATGTATTGACTTTCCTGATATATGAATGTTTTGAAACATTTATTGCCCTTCAAATAGTATGAATTTTGATTCTTGAATGTTTGGGTATGGTGAACAATATGGCTCTAGATTACAAGTGTTGTAATTTTTCTAAATACGGCCTGCGTGTCGTGCCTTCCTCTAATGACTCTCGTTGTACATTCTCTTCTCATCTCACTCCCCTCAAATGTTAAAACGAGGTTTCCTTATGTAATTTTCCTATTCTAATTAGACAGCTTCTCTCATTGGCTTGAGGGGACTTAGGATAGGTGAGCCATATTGTGTCACGTTTAAGATTATGCATCTTTTGATTAGATCACTGCATGTATGTTTTAATATGCATAATACTTGTATGAGATACAACCGCGATACATGCATCTTATAAACCAGATAATTAATTAAACCCTCTAAAAGAAATCTTAAGTCATATGCCGTCAATTAATGGACACTTGTCAAAACCTCGATCGCTCATTTGTAGGTCCACCAAAGTGGGTGCATTTGAGTTATCTTGGGGAGATAAGCAAGAGTAATGGTGCTGCTCTTATGTTTGTTATTGTTTGACTTAATTGAGATTATCAAAACGGTTTTGGGTCTCA
The DNA here is from genome assembly GCA_037074615.1 of Leucaena leucocephala. Lineage (NCBI taxonomy): Eukaryota > Viridiplantae > Streptophyta > Magnoliopsida > Fabales > Fabaceae > Leucaena > Leucaena leucocephala. The sequence continues at coordinate 20,277,988 of CM073542.1, read as the reverse complement.
AGGCATTAGATGGGATTAAAACATGCCGGATCATATGATGATTGAATCCCATAAATATCTAAGAATTACATTTGATGTAATTGGTAAAGTTGTTACCTACCTAAATAACTTAAAGTTGAGCGTCCAGCCAAAGCGGACTCAAGTTTAAGCCAAATATGGATCTTAGCCCACTAATTATTACATTGAGGGTTGTTTTATTCAGTGGGAGATTGCTAATTCGCTTGCATATTTTAATTGTAGAATCATGACGACTAGTAATACTGCTACATTATCGTTGCGATCTGTCCTTGAGAAGGACAAACTCAATGGGACAAACTTTCTTGACTGGTTCAGGAACTTGAGAATTGTTCTCAAGCAGGAAAGAAAGGCATATGTCCTAGATCAACCCATTCCTGAGGAGCCAGCAGCCAATGCTCCTAGAGCTCAGAGAGATTCTTATGCGAAGCATAAGGAAGACTCTGTTGATGTGGGATGCTTGATGCTTGCCACCATGGTTCCGGAGCTCCAAAGAGATTTGGAACACATGGAGGCTTATGAGATGATTGTGCATCTTAAGGAAATGTTCCAGCAACAAGCAAGGCAAGAGAGGTATGAGACCACTAAGGCCTTACATTCCTGCAAGATGGCTGAAGGTGCATCAGTGAGTACTCATGTCTTAAAGATGAAAGGGTACATAGATCACCTTGAGAGGCTTGGATTTCCCATGAGCCAGGAGTTAGCTACAGATTTGATCTTGAACTCACTCCCGGAAAGTTATGACCAGTTTGTCATGAACTACAACATGAACAACATGGAGAAATCTATTTCTGAACTGCATGGGATGCTTAAAACTGCTGAGCCGACTGTTAAGAAGAAGCCCAGTACTGTTTTGATGGTTCAGAAAGGAAAGGGTATGAAAAGGAAAGGCAAGGGCAAGGGGAAGGGTCATGGCTCATCTGGTAAGACCAAAGAGTCAGGCAAGCCCGAAACCAAGCCTGCACCAAAGAAGGCAAAGCCTCCAAAGGAAGGAGTTTGCTTCTTCTGCAATGAACCGGGTCATTGGAAGAGGAATTGCAAACTCTACCTTGAAGATCTGAGAAAGAACAAGAAGGATAGCGGGGCTATCGCTTCAGGTATTTATGTTATAGACATTCATCTCTCTACTTCCACTACATGGGTATTAGATACTGCATGTGGTTCTCACATTTGTATAAATGTGCAGGGCCTAAAGGACAGTAGAAAGCTGAAGAAGGGCGAAGTTGACCTACGAGTTGGAAATAGAGCAAAGGTTGCTGCTCTAGCTGTAGGCACTTATGAATTAGTTCTGCCCACTGGGCTTTTGTTAGTTTTGAACAATTGCTATTATGTTCCTGCTTTGAGTAGTAACATTGTTTCTCTTTCTTATTTGGATAAGGAAGGTTACACTTCCATTTCTGGGAATGGTAAATGTTCCATTTATCGTAATGATATTTTCTATACTCATGGTGATTTGCATGTTGATCATTACATATTAAACTTGGAACAACCCAATCATGGAAATATCTATAACATAACCGCCAAAAGGATCAAACCAAATGATTTGAATCCGACGTACCTCTGGCACTGTCGTCTAGGCCACATAAATGAGAAACGCATTTCTAAACTCCATCAAGATGGATTTCTCAACTCATTTGATTTTGAATCATATGATACTTGCGAATCTTGTTTGTTAGGAAAGATGACAAAGTCGCCTTTCACTGGGCACAGTGAGAGGGCGACTGATTTGTTGGGCCTCATACATACAGATGTGTGTGGACCGATGAATACAAATGCCAGAAGAGGTTATTCGTACTTCATTACATTCATAGATGATTTCAGTAGATATGGCTATGTCTATCTAATGAAACATAAATCCGAATCTTTTGAAATGTTCAAGATATTTCAAAATGAAGTACAAAACCAGCTTGGCAAAACAATTAAAGCCCTTCGATCTGATCGAGGTGGTGAATATTTGAGCCAAGAGTTTATCGATCATCTTAGGAATTGTGGAATAGTCTCACAATTGACTCCTCCAGGAACACCACAATGGAATGGGGTTTCTGAACGGAGGAATCGAACACTATTGGATATGGTTCGATCCATGATGAGTCGAACAGATCTTCCACCATCCTTTTGGGGCCACGCCCTAGAGACAGCTGCGTTCACACTGAATCGTGTTCCATCTAAGGCAGTTGAAAAGACTCCGTATGAGATATGGACTGGGAGGAAACCTAGTTTGTCTTTTCTCAAGATTTGGGGATGTGAGGTCTATGTTAAGCAACAAGCCTCAGATAAGTTAGCGCCCAAATCTTCAAAGTGCCTTTTTGTGGGATATCCTAAGGAAACCAAGGGATATTATGTCTACAACCCCACTGATAACAAAGTGTTTGTTGTCAGAAATGGTATCTTTCTAGAACGAGAATTTATCTCTAAAAGAACCACTGGAAGCAAGGTACACCTCGAAGAAGTTCGAGAGCCACAAGACGCCACAGAACTAGAGATAGAAAGTAGAGAAGACTCACAAGAAGTTGTTGAGACTCCTCAAGTCACGCAAGGCCCAAGGCGATCTAATAGGGCACGACTTCAGCCTCAGAGATATGGATTTCTGATTTCTGATAGTCGTGATGTGTTGCTTATTGAGCATAATGAGCCCACTACCTATCAAGAAGCTATAGTGGGACCAAACTCTGAGAAATGGCTTAATGCCATGAAGTCTGAGATGCAATCCATATACGACAATAAGGTATGGACCTTAGTCGACCCGCCTGAAGGTATAAAAACCGTCGGGTGCAAGTGGGTTTTTAAAGAGAAAACTGACATGGATGGCAATGTAAATGTCTTCAAGGCACGACTGGTTGCAAAAGGATTTACTCAAACTCATGGTGTAGACTATGATGAGACCTTTTCCCCAGTTGCAATGGCCAAATCAATCAGAATCCTCCTTGCCATTGCAGCATATTATGACTATGAAATATGGCAGATGGACGTCAAGACAGCCTTCCTTAATGGAAAGCTCCTTGAGGATGTGTACATGACACAACCTGAAGGTTTTGTGCGTTCTGAGGACTCTGGTAAGGTGTGCAAGCTTCAAAGGTCCATTTATGGACTGAAGCAAGCATCTCGGAGTTGGAATCATCGTTTTGATGAAGTAGTCAAAGAGTTTGGATTTCTTCAAAATATTGATGAACCTTGTGTATACAAGAAGGTTAGTGGGAGCACAGTTGTATTTTTGGTACTCTATGTCGATGACATCCTACTCATTGGGAATGACATTCCTACCTTGCAGATTGTCAAGTCTTGGTTAGGAAAATCTTTCTCGATGAAAGACTTGGGTGAAGCCACCTACATCCTAGGAATTAGGATCTATAGAGATAGATCTAAAAGGCTTCTAGGACTGAGTCAGAGCACATACATAGACAAGATACTGCATAGGTTCAGTATGCAGGAATCAAAAAGGGGTTTCATACCCATGTCTCATGGTATTCACCTCAGCAAGGATTTGTGTCCTAGTACACCAGATCAGCGAGATCGCATGAGTAAGATTCCATATGCCTCGGCCATAGGATCTATCATGTACGCCATGTTATGTACTCGACCGGATGTCTCGTTTGCCTTAAGTATGACTAGCAGATATCAACAGGACCCTGGTGAGGGCCATTGGACTGCTGTCAAGAATATCCTTAAGTACTTAAGAAGGACTAAGGACTTATTCTTGGTCTATGGTGGATTGGTAGACGAGCTCTATGTAACTGGTTACACAGATGCAAGTTTCCAAACTGACCAGGATGACCAGAAATCGCAATCTGGATACATATTCCTCCTGAATAATGGAGCAGTAAGCTGGAAGAGCTCTAAGCAGAGCACTGTAGAAGATTCTGCAACGGAAGCTGAGTACATAGCAGCATCTGATGCAGCTAAGGAGGCCGTTTGGATCAGGAAGTTCATTACAGAATTAGGGGTGGTACCTACCATCTCAGATCCAATAACTTTGTTCTGTGACAATAGTGGTGCCATTGCACAGGCCAAAGAGCCTAGGTCACATCAAAGGACCAAGCATATACTCAGGCGATTTCATCTCATCAGAGAAATCAATGATAGAGGTGATATAAAAATATGCAAGGTAGCAGGGGAAGACAATGTTGCTGATCCTCTAACAAAGCCGCTTGTGCAAGCAAAACATGAGTGTCATGTTAGGTCAATGGGAATTAGGCAAATTAATGATTGTACCTAGTGCAAGTGGGAGGATGTTGGAGATTGTGCCCTAGGGGCCAATCATTATCTTATGAACATTGTTGATTTATGAATTTCTTAATAAAGTTATCATATTATTTGCATGTTTACTATGATGACAATCCTTGGATAACTCGTGATCTTATCCTAAATGTCCCTGGTCGGTCATCTATGTGGGAGCAGAGATGAAATAAGACCAGTATGACTTTGAAGATATATAGAGATATAAATCAAAGTCATAAGCACATGTAAGAGTACAGGGTGTTGGATCGACCCGCAATGAGAGAGCTGCATGGGTCAAGTCATAAGCTTCTCTCATATACAAGCCATGTCACTATGCCCTTTGACCTGAGATCATCATGGATTCCTACATGACAAACGCTCAGCTTTGACCTAGTCAAAAGTCACTTTTGACCGAGTGATCATAAAGGCTATGCTCGGGCTTAGTGATTTTCATGCGGAGGAATGTGAATGGTCAAGATGGAATTTGTCCCTCACATTCGTAGAGAGATATTACTGGGCCCCTCGATGAGTGAGTTTGAGAAATGTATGGCCATACTGGAATGGAAGGGTAGTTCCATTTCTATATTCAGACTACTCAGGGATCGAGAAAGTAACGGTCAGGAACAGGAGGATGACGTTCACCATGCCTCATCCTTGACCGAAATATCGTGTGACAAAAGGGACGTGATATGGTTGTATGAAAGGTTACATCGTTTATCGATCCTCATATGTTTTGGGTAGTCGTAATGCCTTGCTAGAGACCGCTTACGACTTGTGGGTCAGTATAGTAACTGGGCCACTGCCAACTTCATATGGGCCTACAGGGTCGCACACAAAACAGCCCAATGCGAGCTATGATGTCCAGATTCATTGAATCTAAGAGATGTCTAAATTCAATGAATAATCTAGGGTGGATATATATTTTATATATATATAAATTAGTTTATATATATATTATATAAATAATATAAGAGATATTTGTAAGATTTAATTTATAAGGATAAATTAAATCTCTATCATTTTTGAATTTGAATTTAAATGGATATGATCTATTTGAATTTGAAATTCAAATTGATAAGATATCTCAATTTTGATTTATGAGAATAAATCAAATATAATTCTGTCTTATCTTTATTTTAAATTAAATAAATAGGTGAATTAAATCTGTGGGACGGATTTAATATAAACCATATTTATTTAATCAGTTTCTTATTAAATTATGCAATATATGATATTGTATTAATTCAGAATTAATATAAGATTAATTCTGAAGCCCGGCCCTATTAGAAGCCCGATAGCTTCCTATATATTTGACATTAGGAGCTAGGGTTCTACACACAATAGATCTCTTCACACACATTCAGTCGTGAGAAAAGGGGGCAGGGAGAGTGCAAAAGGTTTGCATATAAGAAACTGCCGAAATAGAGACGGTGAGGACGGAATCTCCAGAAAGCCTTAGAGGGACAAGAGGCGCTAGCACGTCGTTCGCAACTGGAACGCTGTTCGTGTGGATACCGGTAGAGGAAGCCGATCTGAGCTGTCGACTTCTACGATACGGCCAGACACGAAGAAAGGTCGCGACCAGAACACACTTAGGTCGCGACCAAACGGGCATCTGAACGTCAGAAATCCGAAAAGAGGAGACAGGTCGCGACGTGAAGTTGAAGAGGTCGCGACTAAAAGCTCCAGAGGCGATAGGTCTCGACTAGAAGCAGAGTAGGTCGCGACTACAAACTCCAGAGGCGACAGGTCGCGACTAGAAGCTGAGGAGGCGAGGAGTCGCGACTAGTGGACACTGAGGTCGCGACCAAAGCTTGAAACCGAAGGTAACACTTCTTTCTCCTTGACTTAAACACATTCGGTAGATCCTGGCTGGGAATGGAAAAATTTTTAAAGTTAATTTCCGCTGCGTGTCTTCCAATTCCCTACATTATTGATACAGGGGCTTTCGACCATATGATTCCAGACATCAAAATATTTGATTCCTATCTTCCTACGACCGGTCGTCAATCAATTAAGATGGCTACAGGCTCCTCCTCTCCTATAGCAGGCACTGGCACAGTCAATCTGTCAGCAACATTGCATCTTGACTCTGTTTTACATATCCCACACTTGGCTTGTAATTTATTATCTATGAGTAAACTGACTAAACAAATCCATTGCTCGGCTCATTTCTTTCCATCTTATTGTGTTTTTCAGGATCTCTCATTAGGGATGACGTTTGGCATTGCTAAGTAATATAAAGGGCTTTACTATCTTGATGTTTCTACCGTGAGTGCTTTCAGTTACAGAATAAGTAGTTCATCATCAACTACAAATGATAATAATATTGTATTATGGCATAAAATGATGGGTCATCCTAATTTTTCTTATTTAAAGCACATGTTTCCCCATTTATCTTTGAATAAAAGTACTATTTCTCATTATGATATATGTGAGTTAGCCAAACATCATCGTCCTACTTTCATACCGTCTATCTATAAGTCTACTCGCCCTTTCTCTATTATTCACAGTGATGTCTAGGGACCCTGCGTATCCTAAATTGTACCCAGTCTAAATATTTTGTTACATTTATTGATGACCATACACGCATGTGTTAGGTTTACCTGTTAAAAGACAAGTTGGCTTATGCATCTACTTTTATCGAGTTCTATCACTATGTCAAAAATCAGTTCAACACCACATTGTAAGTCTTGTACACAGATAATGGGACAGAATACTTTAACAAACCCCTAGAGAGTTTTCTTAAAACTGTTGGTATTGTGCACAAGAGTAGTTATCCTTACAGTCCCCAACAAAATGGTATTGTTGAACGAAAAAATAAACAACTTCTGGAAGTTGCTCGTGCACTCTTGTATACCTGTCATACTCCAAATTTTTTGTGAGGTGACGGCATCCTCACGGCTACTCATCTCATTAACCGTCTTTCTAGCTATATTCTGTCCTACATTATACCACTAGATAAGCTTCATGAGACCCACATTGTCACTCACCTTGAATACTCATTACCACTTCAAGTTTTCGGTTGCTCTGTCTTTATCCATCAGCATCACCCACCATCCAAGTTTGATCCCAGATCTGTCAAGTGTGTCTTCTTAGGCTATTCCAATTCTCAAAAAGGATACCGGTGTTATGACCCTACCACTAAACGCCTCTTCATAAGTCGAGATGTTACCTTTGCAGAAAACAAACCCTATTTTACCGCTTCTTCAACTCAGGGGGAGAATTGGAGTGAGTTTCAGCTTGAGTGTGTTCCATAACCTATACCTTTATCTATCGCCATTCCGCTCTCTATGAACCCATCCAATGTTATGCCAAGGCTAGAGGTCCAAGCTCAAAAGTTTGATAATATTTACTCACATAGAAATAAACAGGTAGTTGGGTCCAGCATACCCGGAGAAGTCCCAATCTCATCACCGATGGAAGGTCCTGTGAGCGCCGATGAGGTTACTTGAGCAACAGCGACAAGAGAGGAAGAACTTCCTATTGCATTAAGAAAGAAAACTCGAGCATGTACCAAACATCCTATTCAAAAGTATGTTTCTTACTCCTCTCTCTCTGAAAAATATTACAGTTTTGTTACTAATCTTGATCAGATTCAAATCCTAAAAACTGTATATGAAGCTCTTGAGAGTTCAGAATGGAAAAATGCAGTAATGGAAGAAATTCGAGCATTAAAAAAGAATGAGACATAGGAGTTCACTGCACTACCAGAAAGAACTAAACTACCTGTCGAGTTCTACTCTCTATTGCTGCAAATCTCGATTGGTCACTCTAACAACTTGACATAAAAAATGCATTCCTTAATGGTGAATAATGGGAAGAAGTTTATATGAGTATCCCACTCGAATTTGATAAAGGGAAAGTTGGTCAGGTATGTAGACTAAAAAAGTCAATTTATGGCTTAAAGCAATCACCATGTGCTTAGTTTGACAGATTATCTATTGTACTTAAGGGGAAAGGTTACAAACAAAACTTGTCAAATTACACCATGTTTGTATTAAAAGATGGTGATTTAATAACGATCCTCATTGTATATGTGGATGACATTATTGTCGCAGGGAATAACATCAAGGATATGAAGAGAGTTAAAATTGCCCTCAATAAATAGTTTGAAGTAAAAGATCTTAGGAAATTGAAGTATTTCCTAGGTATGGAAGTAGCAAAGTCTCAAAAAGGAATCTATGTTTCTCAAATGAAGTATATACTGGATCTTCTTAAGGAAACAGGAATGCTTGGGTGTCGGCCAAGAAAAGTATCTGTTGTCCTAAAAAGAAACTAGTTAAGAAAAAGGAAGCAATCCAAAAATAAAAACAAGAGGCAAATGAGACAGCAATAGATAAATGCTAATATCAACGACTAGTTGGTAAGCTCATATATCTCACATGCCGCCAGTCAACACATGCATGATCTCAAGAAGAAGCATCTAGATGCAGCGTATCAAATTCTAAGATATCTTAAAGGTACACCTGGTAAGGGATTGTTCTTTAAAAAGACTAATGCCAGAGATGTTGAAATATTTACATATGCAGATTATGCAAGAGATCAGGATAAAAGCAGGTCTATGTATGGATATTGCACCTTTGTGTGGGGTAATCTAGTGACTTGGCAAAGTCAGAAGCAGAGAGTTGTTGCTAAAAGTAGTGCAGAATCCAAGTTAAGAGCAATATCCTAAGGCATTATAGAAGGGCTCTTGTTGAAAAGAGTAGCAAAAGAAGCTCATTTTCAGTTTGATTCTCCATTGAAATTCTACTGTGATAACAAAGCAGCCTTAAGTATGGCACTAAATCTTGTTCAACATAGCAAAACCAAGCATGTGGATGTGGACAGATATTTTATTAAAGAAAAAGTTGAAGATGTGATCATCAATCTATCATATGTTTCCACCAAGTTACAAGTAGCCGACATCCTTACTAAAGGACTACCAGAAGATGGATTCGAACGCTTTGTAGACAAATTGGACATGATCAATATCTATTATCCAACTTAAAAAGGAGTGTAGTAATTATGAAAATAATTATTCATTGTAAATAATTAAGATATTATGAGACATGGGGAGAATATAGAGATATTAAGATATTATTTAAATAAGATTAGGATATGTTATTATTGTTATTTTTTATTTAATTGTATTCTATAAATTCAGTAGCTCCTATGAATAAAATCAAAGTAATATTCAACCCTAAACTACAACAATATTACATTCCAAATAATTTCTAAACTTAAAAGAGGACCTTTTTCAGAGTTATAGAACCTTTGTTTAGTTTGATCTATATCAAATGTTGTAATCATAAATTTTTAGAAGATCACGTCATCGTTTTGTCAGTCTAAAATTTAGAGAAATACTTTGCCATGATTTGTAGAAGGCTTATTAATTTTGCAACATACTTCATTTCAAATAACAAAAGCATGACTTCCCCTAATTTATTTCAAACATCAATTTATCCTAACCTTTCAAATTCCATAATATGCACTGTTATCTAAAACTAGATCAACCTTTGAACAAGATATAGAAAAAGAACTAAAGATCACTCTTAAGATGAAATAAATCTCATATCTCTGTCTCTCTCTCTAGGTCTGGTTTAAATTCCCTTGCGGAGAGCTACTTTGTGGGGGTGAGCAGAGAATCAAAAACTCAGTGAACCCGGTCCGGTCCCAAATTAAAAATGGAACTTAAATCAAAGATTGGAATCAGATTTTCCTTTATGCACAAATATTCTACAAAGAAATATCAAATGCTTGTGGAGATCAAAATAAACCCACGAACCAAAGCCTACCTAAATGTTGAACAAGGATCATACACCAGTAACGTACAAGCTAGCTGCAAAAACAATGTCACGCTTAATTGCATTAGAAGCAACTTCCATTTTCTTGCAGAGAGCAGAATTCCCCATAATCGCCGCAGCATTCTTAAACTCTCGACACGTCTCGTCTAGTCTCACAATGGTCCTCACTATCAAGCCTTCAGGAACATCCGTGAGCTCACAGATGTCTGCAAATGGAGTACCCTGCAAATGAAGAAACATTCGTTTAGCTCATCAGATTTACTCCAGCAAATCAATATTGGAACTAATTTGGGGTGCCTTTTTTTTTTCTTTTGGCTTTTGTATTTAACCTTTGCCCACTCATAAACCACTTCAACTAGACCAAACTTGAGATTTTCTTGGGCATATTCTTCAGGATCTATAGGTAGTCCTTTCTGCCTTTGAAGTTCTCCAAGTTTTATCGCCGTATTGTACAATCTGAAATCAAAGCATCCCAAATTAAATATTAGCTTCTCTATCTGGAATTAGAATTTTTGAGACATCTGAAAGCAACAAAATAAGACGTAGTAGTTACGGTTAAAAATCAGCAGTCTTTAATTAGCAGCTCATACCTGTAGGTTAAATTGAATTTTTTATATCATTTTAAAGCCTGGTTAGGGTGGCTTATATTTAAATCCTTCTCGTCACACCCCCAGTCATATAAATAAAATTACAGCTCAATGTTACTTATTTAGACCCAAAATAATATCACATACTATTGAAACAAAAATTAAAAAAACAGAGATAATTGCATGCAGTCAATTCCACAAGTAGTAATCAGTATATCATCAAATGCAAAAAGGAAAATTTATACTGATCTGTGACAGGGACAATGTCTGATATTACAATTATTTTAAACATATGCAAATTTCTAGTAACATAACATGGAGTAATCAGAAAGACTTTACTTCAGAAAATACACAGCTGAAAAACTTACTTATGTTTTGCCTCAGACAGCTTGGTTGTGAGTGAAGGTTCAGAAGTGTTCTTTTGCTGGAACACAAAAGCCGACATTAATGCCACAGCTTCTTCCGGTTCCAGTTCATCCAGCTGATTCTCAAACAAGATTTCAGTACAAATCAATTCCTCACCGGAGTTCATCTCACAGGCAACACGGCCTTTCATCTGTACAACAAAATCATCATCTATGCAACCAATTTCCTTCAGAACATCAATCTGCATAAATAAATAAACAAAAAATAAATAAGTATACCAAAAATAAATAAACAATGACTAAAAGTTGTATGAGATTGAATTCTAAGATAACATACAACAGAAAATGACAATATTTTTATTAAGAGGAGATATCACATAAATGGAAAGTACCCGGCCCTGAAATTCTGGCATCTGTTGAAGTGCTTCGTCTGAAATTTTAAATTGAAGATCAATGACTTCTTGTTTGTGCTTTTGTACGTCTTTCGCTAACTTAATGTGCTCTTCCAATTTTATACACCCATGACACGGATTCAGGGTCATCTTCTCCAATAATTTTGTCCATTTGCGGTATGTGTTCACAAGGTCAACATCCTTCAACTTTAGATCTACATTAAAAATGTATATTAAATTGCCAGTTCTTGGGAAAGAAAATACTTAAGCCACTGATTGTGGTCTAATAGTGAGAGATTTGGATAGCTTGCAGGAGGTCTTAGGCTTTAAGCAAAGTTTAATTAAGTACTAAAACAAGACAAACATCATTATCCATTATCCAATACCAAGCAACAGCTCAAGAAACTTAAACAGAAACACATACAACACATATATCATGGCCTATTCTCAAATAAGTATTAGGAAGGATTGAAATTGCATTTTATTAGTGACATTTCTCATGTTTTGAATATTTGAAAACCTACTCGTAAGACAAACGGATATGAGGTTCAGAAATTCATCATTAACAGGTAGGTCATGACACATCAACAATAAGAACAAAGCCTAAGTGGATTTAACTATATGGATCATATGACATGACAACATCTCTATTCGCAACCAACTAGGTCATGACACTTCAAACATGAAAATTATACACATGATTTTAAGGGGGAAACCAGACAAACTACAATTTCAAGAAGATAGCTTTTTATCATAGAGGAAGATGCATATCTATTTAATAACATGGGATTTTGCTTACATAAAAAAAATTATCACAGGATTTTACAAAGTTGGGGCTGCTTTTATTTTTAAAATAAAATTATGAATTAAATTTTAAAAATGCAAAGTCTCCAAGCTAGTTTGACCAAAATTTATCAAGTTTGAAAAAGACTGGAACTAACTACTAACTAACGGTGGAAATAACAACTAGGAAGTCTAACAAATCATTGACAACAACTAAGAACAACATTTTTCAAATATAAATTTGATTATCACAAGGACTAGAACATCACTGGGATTAAATCTATTATTCAAATTTACTATGCTCATAAAAACAATGCAAAAGGCAAGTAAAAGCGAAGCAGTGATATAAATAATCACAGGCAAACATGATCGACTTATTATTTATAAAAAAACAGGAAAAGTTACTGATATAAAAGTAGAAGATTCATTTTTCCACAATTGGTGATACCTTTCACAGGATCCAGGGGTGGAGGGTATTTGTTTCCATCTGATTTTTTTAAGCCCAGGAGCATCTGAACTGTCTTGGAGTAAACAGCATTGCTAACATCTTCAAGAAGCCCAACTTGGTCAATTTTTATTTTGCTATTGCAAATGCATTGAAATTCCTTACTATCAACTCCTCGAACCTCATAACTCATTCCACTAACATAACCACGATGTGGCAGTGTGATGTTGATAATACCTGTTCCCTTACGAGCTGAAACAGAGGTATGATAATCATCTCCAAACCCACGTTTTGATTTAGGCACCACAAAATAACCCTGGTTGAAGTCACTGGGTTTATCTTGCACATTACCCCTACTTGTGGCACTTTCCACTGGGGATGGAAAATCAGGCCTGAGCACTAAAACAATATATTGCTTATAATTTGCGGAAGGAGCTTTCACAATCACACCAAGCAGGTGATCCTTGGTCTGCATAAATAATGTTAAACGTTGAGCTACCCATTACCCAGTCAAATTGGCTGAATACCTAGGCTAGATTAAAAAATATAAAATAATAAATTTGTATGTTACAACTCAAAAGGTATACCACATTATCCCTAAAACTTCTTTTAGAAAGCTTGACCAGGTTCTGAAAGATATTTAGTAAAAACAAACGGCCTCCATTTCTCTGGTTTAGATCTAGCATTCTTTCTTTGGTTTTTTTTCCTACTGCTTTTTTCCGGAGAATAAAATGTTTTCCAATCACCTTTTTTTTGGACTGGGGACATTCAGATCATACTGAGAACATTCAAATTGGCACATTCCCAGTGATAAAATAATTGAAATAGCATCCTAACACTCTCTCCAGTTCTGGTGACATCACACATGCCAATGCATTGTGACACTTATGCAACCAACAAAGACCCTAGCAAGCTCATAAAGAGTCAACTGGTCCTCCTAATGACCTCCTTTCTGATTTTGGTTTGGCATCGATGACAATGCTTTAGGTGTTTCTGTGTGTCTAAGCCTTTCTTATGTATTTCTTGATTTAGAGGCCTTTTATGTTTTTTCCTTGATTTTAGTTTAAGATTCTGACTAGTATTCAACGAGGTTTTGGCTTATGAATCAGAACCTTGGATGTTTAACCAAAAATGAAAGGCAATTGAAGATTTCAGCACTAGATTGCACGCTTGTTACGTGTCTATACCGTGAAATCCAATTAGGCAAGACTGAGGAAAATGTTAAGAGGCCCTAATGACAATCAAGTCGAGGAATTCTAGATTTGTCTCGAAGTGTTAGATGATGTGGTTGAGGATTTTCTGGGGAAGTCAGAATTCTGGGAGCTCTTGGTCTACTGAGGATTTTGCTGAAAATCAAGTTTGAGATGATATTAGGGCAACCTGGTGAGTCATGATGTTTTTGTTGGATGATTATGTATTGAGGAGCTTTGTCTAAATTTTTAGGATTCTAAACCGGAATAGGCTTGTCTTTATTATAATTGAGTTTTGTTTGAGGAAGAGCCATATGATGGTGAGTGTGATGGTTATGTCAAGCATGCAAAAGATTTGTGGTCATTGGACTTGGGCTAAGTACTATAAGTACTATCCTTCGTACTTTAAAAAATTTACAAGTTACAAATATAAAATAGACACACAAGGTGAGACCTCGTTTAGTGTTTTACTTTGTTTCTTTACAGCATGCATAGCAAGTAACTAATTCCTCAATCTAGAAAGAGGGAAAAATATAACTACCTATCCATCTTACATGCCATTTTAGAGTTTTCTTCTAGAAAAATCACTTGAACAAAACTTTATGCATCTACTATGCAATTCTGTAAGTTCAAAGGCGTTATTAACTTGACCAAGATAAAATGATACCAATGTGATAAACATAATTAATTGTTGCAACTTACTGATTCTGATTTTACGACTACTACTCTTCCAGGAGCAAGAAATTGTTGGGCAATAGGGGACTGCAAAATTGCATCTGATATTTTGCTACTGTACTGCTCAGCTTCAGAGTATGTCTCATAGTATTCCTCGATGGTTGGCTCGCCCTTTATGCATCTAGATTTGTTTTGTAACATAACAATGCATCATTGCAAGAAAGAAGTTTAAGTTAATAGAATTTATTGATGAGAAGAGAGAAAAATACAAAAAATAGCGAAGACATCCCCCCCAAACCAATAAAAAATTAGAAAATAATAACTAAGACCCTTAACTCAAGAGCATTAAAAATTCATAACAATAAAATGAGGCAATATATTAAACTTTCTTATGTTAGCCTTTTTTCCCCCTTTATAGAGCATAAAATGTTAAAGTAAGCAATAAAGAGTTAAACTGAAGACAAGAATTTATCCTGTAGTAGCCAAAAAGAGGAGGGGAAAAAGCATAGCAACTACAATAAAGGCATCCACTCCGCCTATAAAATTAAAATTTGTCCAAAAAACGACATTAAAATTTTTTTTAAAAGAAATACTCGTGTGATGCCTACATGGAAACCAAGATGACAATTCTACCTGGTTGAACTAGGGAGACCAAGTACAGGTATTTTGAGCCTTGACAATTAGATGTATCATTCAACAAAAAGGCAATTTGCTTGCAAGCATGCCAACATATATTACTATCTTTTCTTTTCTTTTTCATTTTTGATAGGAAATGAAATGTCATTGGAATGAAAGAAATATTCCCAGTTGGAGGAGGATAGGGAAACTTCTTACAAGATATGTGCTAGAAGGGGAACCAAAAAAATCATGAAGATAAAAAGCCATCCAATCTCTTTGCATGTATTGCAAAGACCCTTGTTAAAAAGAAATGATACAGAAAGCACCACTCAGAAACTAGAATCACAAGCTTATCCTACAATAACTCCAAAACCATGAAATTCATAAAAAATGTGAGCGTAATTTGAACTCCATTCCCTTCTTAGCATGTAAATTCTAGTCCGCATGATGTTGCCTCTATAACCTATGCTATAATAAATGAAATGGATCAGCTGCACCAGCATGACTGACAACTATGAGATCACTTATGAATATACAGAAAGTAATATACTGTGAGGTGGCTTTGAAGATTTGGAATGGTTCTTCAAGGTGAGCTCCGATTGTCCAGTTAATCTACAGGTTTGCTTTGCTACCAAGTTTACATTTTTTGGGTGAAGAAGGAAGCATAAAGCTCCCTGGCAGTGTGACATTCTTGTGTGTTAGGCTTGAAAAGAATATTAAGAGTTTCTAATCAGAAGTTACTACCAGCACATCTTTGAGGTGGGGAAATTAATTTTGTGGAATCTTTCATGGATTTCAGAAAATGGCCTTTTTGGAGGGAACCTTGTGGATCTTCAGAAGAGCTGAACAACTCTTGATTCAAAGGATATTGATTCTTTTGTTTGGGAAGGACATCTTGTCCTCCACTTTAGTTTCTATATCAACATCCATTCTCTTCGAATAATTTTATTTATTAAAAAAACGTGAACAATATAATAACAGCAAGTTTGTAAGATGAAAGACCACAAAAATAGAAGTCACGTATCAAAACATTCATGAGAAGCATAAATCACAATTTTGGAATGACATACTCAATAGCTTTTGTAGGCTGATTAAGCTTTCGCTTCAAAAGTTCTTGCATTTCAGGTAGTTTTTTCTGAGCATGGAATTCAGCAAAACTTCTTTTAAGCATATCTTCTACCTGCACCCCAATTTTCACATAACTTGGAATAACAATTGTTCATTTGCATAAGTGGTAAAAATAAATTAAATTATCAACAGTATTTAGCAAGAATAATAATATTAAAAACAAGGAAATTCTTTACACTGACATGATTTCAATCTTCAATTTCTATATACAATGAAAAAGGAGAATGGACATCACACCACACAAAATTAAATTATAGAGACAAAGTAGAGGCAATGAATCATTTTTTAATCTACAAAATCACTTTTTTCATTATATTCTCTTTCCATCAATTTTCATTGTGTACCAAATGAGGCCTTATGTCCTTCTTGTGTGTTTCAGCTACTGCTGTTACTTTTGGTGTGGATTTACAGCGGCATTGGAAAACCTGGGCAAAATCCATTTGCCCTCCATTTTTTATTCCATTTTCTTTTCTCTTCAATAAATTCTCCTTTCTGTCCAAATTTAAATACGAATATGAAACATATAATGAGGTAGCTATTAAATTAACAGAGGATCATTTCAACTTCAAAAGATGATGGGACAAATATTCCTCCATAACCCCCCCCCCAAAAAAGAAATCCTGTTTTTGGGTTTTTTCTCATGATTTAGAGAAACCATAAACTGTTGATGAAAAGTCACACACTCAAATCTAACAAACTATCAAAGAGAGAAGCTATCAGAAAGTAGGACCGAATCACTACAGGCTGTCACCAATTTACTTCATCAATTTAAAATTATTGCCATCATTATCTTCACTTATAATAGAGAAGTCTTGTTTCCCTAAAATTCCTAAATGGTCCTAGCTGTATTCAAATGAAGGTTATGATAGACTGTGATGAGAAACAGCTCCCCAAATCTTATTAATCCGATACTAATCTAGCCAGAGAGTTGGTCTTAGAGAATTTGACAGCTATGATTCTGGAAATCAAAGGGGACAAGGTTTTGAAAACAGACACAATACCACTCATTTCTATGCATTTGAGAGGCATGGACTCTCCCTAAACAAACTCGAAATCTTCCTTAAACTTTCACTTCCCCAATATACCCAATCAACAAAACCAACTATCTCACTGGTGTAATACGGGGAAGAAAGAAGGATAGAGAGAGAAGGAGGAAGCACTTGAGTAGAATCAAGGAAAAAATAGGGGAAGATATAGGTACAGAAAAGTACTGAATATTATTCAATAGGCAAAAAGTCAATACAAATGAATAGTCCTAGGGCTTATTTATAGAGACCTGATCCTAACCCCAGTTAAACTATTATAATCCTAAAAGATAAGATAAAGCCTTATCTCAATCTATTTTAAGCCAAGACAAGAATAAAGATAAATCTTAATTCCAAAAAAAAACAAATCTTAAATATTAAACTAAAAATTACTCATAAATCATTAAATCAATTTAATCAAATCCTAGGCTTCCCTACTCCATTAGTTATCTTCCATTCTCCATCATACACCCAACCTTAGACACCCCTTTTGTTAGTTACTAGTTCAGCCCATTAGCTAAGTGTCCAACAAATTGAAAACACAAAAAAGTTATAATAAAATTAAATAGCTATTTTACATCATTATAAGCCATTTCTTTTCCACTCTATGTTTATATTTATCTTTCCACTCTCTCCTCCTTTGTTTATATTCTCTAATTCACTCATTACGTTCCATGTGCGCATCATTTGTATTATTTCACATAAAGAACATAGAGTAATGGTTTTGCACACCTTCAATTCTTCAACTCGAAGGAGATGGAGGATCATAATATAGGTTAGCCGAAATTGAGATTCAAGGCGGGTTGCATTTCCAACAATAACATGCTTTAAATCCTTATCTTCAGGGATTTCATCACGACACATTAGAATAACAGTACCAATCTTATCGAGACCTCTTCTTCCAGCTCGACCAGCCATTTGAGTATATTCTCCTGGTATTAACTGCCTAAATTCCTTGCCATCAAATTTCCTTAAAGTATCAAAGACTACCTGAAATACAGTTTACATCCAAAATGAGAGAAATTTTGTCAAAAGATTAAGCAGCAAGCTCTTTAGACTTGAAAAATGGAAGAAGCACAAGCCTAATTATGGCGTAACTTCATGAAATTATAAGGACTAAGGGTGAATGATTGAACTCCAGACCACTTGGTTATAGAGATTATAATATCATGTCAAAGGCCAAAGCAAGTCAAGTTATTACTAAGGATCATGACTATTTATATATTTAATAAATCTCTAGCATAGTCAAATAAGCAACTGAAGATGACAAGATGCATTTCCGCAACCACTATGAAAGGGCTACAACAATTTGTGAAACTTATGGTTCAAAACTTCCACTTTTGGAAACTAAACTACATATGTACAGCCCAAGTTAAAAGAGACTCAGTGCGACATATGCAACTGGCAAAGACCTTGTACTTGTGTAAGCGTTCAAGCAATTAAACATCCAAAGCAAGTTCAAGACAATTAAAAACATTTAAAGCCAACAATTTCCTTCAGAAGTAGCAGTTAAAACACTACAATTGCACACGTTTTCTGTCATGAATAAAAGAACAAACACGTAATAACCCCCATCCAAAAATTGGCAAAACCTAAAGTGAATAAGTAATGAAAAAAATAAACTATGAGAAAGGCAAGTCAAACATGCCAGTGTAGAAAAATCTTTTTATTCTCCACAAAGACCCCCTTCTCGTTTAAATTATTTATTATTTATTTTTAATTTACATTTTGGATTCATAGGTAAAATACTAAAGAGGGGTTATGCTTCATATGTTTATATTTTTTTTAAAAAAAATGGTTGTATGGCTAAGATACAACCAATGTGATACTTCTACACTCCAACTAGAAGAAGAAGAAAAACTAATAGCACTCTAACAAAAGCAATAAAACATTTTGGGTTCAACTTCAATTGAGTTCTAATTCTTTCAAAAGTGAGGAAGCAGAGACTTTATGTATTAGATAGCATAAACAAACACAATACAATTGACTGCTTGAATGCAATTGGTCATCACAGAATGGTCAAGTTGTAGCTTGAGAGATTCATCGAGTAATATTTTTTTGCATAATTAGCATTTTGGAATGCATAGTGATAACTAAACCATACTTTGACACAGCAATGTGCAATAAAGTACGCCATGCATCCAGGCTTCAGGAGCCTTTTCCTCAACAGAGCATCATGCCTCCATTAAAAGTAACTACGGGCATGTAAGGTGATATGTGGAAAATAATAAGCCTTCACCTAATAGGTTAATAACTTAAATTTTTGGAATAAAATGAACATTTAGAAGTTTGATGATCATTGGATATCTGATAATAAGATCCAGTAAATAGTATCAAAAACAAAAGAATTAGAAGAAAAGAAATGCAAAACTCATATTTTAGACCTAGTTGAACTTTCAGTGTAGAAGCAGCATGCATATCCAACTTTTGCATCATCCTTGACAAGAGACTTACTGTTCTAGCAGGAGCATTGACACCCATGGCAAATGTCTCCGTTGAAAACAAAACCTATAATATTGAGGGGTAAAAGGGAAAAACAAGATTGAACACAGTCAGATATTACTCCAAAAATCATCTAAGTAAACAACAGCTGGGAAAAAAGAACAGAACCTATGACTCAAACATAAAATGTATTCTGCATTTCAATGAATAAAACTTCAAAGTCTAAAACAGTCATGAACTTTGTACAGAAAGTAGAGTGTTAAAATCACCTTGATAACACCACGACAGAATAGCATTTCGACTACTTCCTTTACAATTGGAAGAAGGCCAGCATGATGCACACCAATCCCTCTACGAAGAAGATTCTGGACACGAACAACCTGTCAAAAATATATACATTAGTTGCCAAGCCCCTATGAAAGAATTTTCAGCAATAAATAGCCAAACCTGCGGTAAATTCCTGTCAGATCCTTTCAGCCTTGAAAATGCTTTATCACAGAAAACACGGATTTCACTTTTCTCTGAGCTACTAGTTAGGTCAGTTCCAGTCATATTATCAGCAGATTTATCACAGCGATTCTTAGAAAAACAGAATATGATCACCTGCATCAAGTTCCGAAGGCAAAATTAAGATTTTGAATGATAAAGGAGTAATAGAGAAAAGAAAAAAAAGGGATCTCCACATTGTTCCTTAAAAAGATCAGATTCATGTGTATCAATCGTGAACACTTACATGGCTATCATGTACAGTTGTTCCAAACATTATAAAACAGAAATGAAAGAAATAATTGTATTAAAGGAATAACTGCTTTTCGAAGTAATTAAATAGACACTAAAATGCATACCATACTCCTTTTTATTCGTTACCCTGCACAGGGATCCTTTGTTAAACTGCCCAAATTATGTGGTCCCCATGATCCAAATATTTTTAAAATAAAATCAAAACAAAGTAGTACAGAGTAATTAAGTACATAAATAGAACCTATTTTGACATACAGGCAACAGTGACTTTTTCAAGAGCTTGTTAATAAGTGTCAACCACATAGAAGATTCTGCCCTTCTGTGTTCCCAGTTATTTTGGCCATTTCCATTATTCTGATAGCCTCTAGAAGTTTTGGAGAAACTACTTCCATGTTTAAGTCGTGCTGCATTTTCACGTTTTTGAACTTGAGTACCATCATGACCTGCTGATGTCCCCGAATACCGTCCAGAACCACCACCAACAGCAGGTGAACGCTTTTTCTTAAACACATCCTTAGCAGCTTTCAGTCCCTGAGGCAGAAATGTTTCACTTTCACAAATTTTGTAAAGTTCTCCAGAATAAAACAGGCAGTGCTCCAATGGGACAGGTCTTTTTGTTGTCCTGAAGGCAAAATTGACCATTACATCAGGAAATAACAAAGCAATCAAGGAATCTTATGAGGGTGTTATTCAGTGCACGATCCAAGTAAATTTCAGTCTTACAACATCAGTATTGTTTTAAATTGTCACATCTTCAACAAATCTACAGAACCTAAATATCTTAAAATAGAAAATATTGGCATGTAATTACAAAATTTTATCCATTTTATAAATTACAAATTAAAGAGGATATGCTGTTTAGTAAAGCCAGATAATTTCATTTTAAGACTTTCCATTGTTTAAAACTGAAGGATATCACATGTTGAAGAGGATATACCTTATCCCACCCTGTTTTACTATGCAAAAATATCATGTAACTAAGGTAATTAAATCAAACATGATTCTGACGTTAATCTATGCGTATTCTTTTGTTTCCAGAAAGGTACGTCTTTGTAACAGAATTTTGAATCCACAGGGTAACTCTCAACAGATCACACTCCATATGTGAAACGAATTAACTACTTACCCTGTAACTCGAATTTCCTTTTGTTTTGTCCGACCAATCCAATCAGCGAATTCAACCGTGTTAGGTACCTGCAAAATGTTTTTTCAAATAAAATAGATACAGTTGTCACAAAAAAGCTTTGCTGAGACATAAAAAGGAAAAGGGATAGCCAGTATGAATATGCATGGCATGAGTATCTGAAATGAACTGAAGATGCAATGAAATATTTTAGTAGGTCACATAGTCAAAATATAATTTCTCAGGAAGAAGTTATGAACAACAAGGGGGCCAGCATAAGAAATCAAAGTTCCATTTCAGCAAAATATCGGGCAAAAATCCCGCCAAGCATGATATTCATCACTAAGGAATTAGATATCAGGAAAATAATTACCGTGGCTGAAAGGAGGATGATATTGATGTGTCTTGGAAGCATTATAATTACTTCTTCCCAAACAACACCTCTTTCAGCATCATTGACATAATGCACTTCGTCAAATATAACCTACCACATTGATGCAGCAAATAAATCAATAAATTTATTCGCAAATTTAGCAAAGAGGAATTGTGGAGATTTGAAGAATTGAAAGTAGAGGGAAAATAAAGTCTCAAAATATTATTAATCATTGAATGGATAAGAATACAAATAGACCTTTATATAGACAAAAATATAAACTAATAGGCTAAACTTATAATCTATCATAATCCTAATATCTCAAATTTATTCTTTTAAGATATGATAATTTAACATTCAAATCTGATCCTAAATAATATCTAAACTTAATTTTAGATAATTAATTAAATAACTAACAAAACTTAGTATTAATTAATTAATAATTAATTCTAAACTAGCACATTTCAACACTCCTCCTCAAGCTAAATCTACAGCTTATTAATCCTTGAATGGATAAGAATACAAATAGACCTTTATATAGGTAAAAATATAAACTAATATGCTAAACCTATAATCTATCATAATCCTAATATCTCAGATTTATTCTTTTAGGATATGATAATTTAACATTCAAATATGATCCTAAATAATATCTAAACTTAATTTTAGATAATTAATTAAATAACTAACAAAGCATAGTATTAATTAATTAATAATTAATTCTAAACTAGCACATTTCAACACTCCCCCTCAAGTTAGATCTACAACTTGAATACTTGAGTTTCTCAACAAGAATAAATAGTCAATTTTAAAATTATTTCCAAACTTATTCTATAAACAAAAGGATAAGGTACTGCTGGCATGATACCACAGAAAAGTTCCTTACCCATTCAATATCCCGAATAATATCTGCACCTCGATAGAGCATGGACCTTAAAATTTCTGTGGTCATGATGAGACAAGAAGCCTCAGGCCTCAAGGTTACATCACCTGTAAGCAGCCCAACATCAAACTTCCCACAGAAATCCCTATATTTCTGGTTGCTGATTGTTTTTATCGGAGCGGTATACACAGCCCTAGTGCAATGCTGCATGGATGAAGTTTGAACAGAAACTTTGAAATCAATTTAAGTTTTTCTCTTGTCCTGTAGTCAAATTAATTGTCAAGTGAAAAGGAAAAATTATGGACCATGACAAGCCTGGTCTGCACTTGATAAATAAACAGTGGCATTAAATCACAGCACTCTTACAAGGTTTTGTATAATAACATCCATTGCTTCATGCAACTACCCTGCTAGGAAGGGAAAAGAAAGGAGAAAGAAAACCAAGAACGAAAAATTCAGCTACACCTTTGATGCTAAAGCAAATGCATATTCTGCCACTACTGTTTTTCCAGCTGATGTGTGAGCAGCAACAAAAACAGATTCCCCTTTCTCAAGATAATATATAGCCTGCAATTGTTATATAGAAAGGGAATGAAGGAAAATTATAGGAAAAAACATGTGTGTGTGCGTGGAGTAATCATATTCCTTCTTCCCTTGACATTCCTTTGACGCTTTAAGAGGAGTTCCAAAACTAATGTATAACATAATGCCAGGTGCAAAGTACAACAAACAATAATTTATTTAATAACAGTTGCCTCATTTTGATAATACAATTAACTAAAATACAGATACAGTTCCTTCAAGTACATATGCAAAATGTAAAATCCAAAAGACAAACGGTTTAAAATAACCAAGACCATCAACTACCTTCAAGATTAAAGATTAATAGAGACTAGAGATATATTATAGGAAGCATTGATACTCCAAAAAAACAAAGATGCATCTGATACAGTTTGGAAGATTTCAGATACATCAGTACATTTAGAAACACACACAGTTCAAAATCTCATGTAGAATTATAGTCATGTAAATGGAAGTGAAGATTGACATTTAATTTGAATTGAAAACCCTAGTGGTACATTGTTTTATATTTTAAGGGTAGCTTGTTATGGACAGCTATTATATTTGAAATGCTTGTTTAAAACTCAATTGTCCTTTTATGTTGTATAACGTTTAAGTTTTAATTTGTTGGCTATATATATATATATATATATATATCAATCTCCACAAAATAAGAATTTGACCCTTACTGCCATACTCCTAATTAATCTGACAGCATCACAATGTATGGTATGTTTGTGCTATAGCCCACACTTAAAGCCCAAACAACTTTCACGTGAGGTTGAGTTAGAGAAAACAACTTATGAGGCTTCTCCTATGATTATTTATAGGAAGCCCAAAATATAATTAAAAGAAAGAAAGACTAATAAAGGAACCAAAATAAAGTAACAGAATAAACTACTAAAAGCATAAAATAAATCGTTCCAAATTTTCAATCATCCCACCCCAGCCTTCTTAAAACAACTCTTCTTTAAAGAGGAAGACCGCTGACAGGGCTTCAACAAAGCAAGACCTCTTCTAGGCTAAGAAACTCCTCTTCATTGATCAAAGTAGCATCCAAATCTGAGCACCCTTTCCAACAAACAAGATTGTAGTAGAGGGGGACATGAAGAAAGAGAACACTCCAATGATCCATAAACGTATGAATTTCCAAATAGGTGGTCAACAAGAATTTGATCAGTTTTCGGCAACAAAAGCATGAAAGGAACAAGGAGAACCTTGCTTTATACCAAATTGATGTAGTATAGGGAAGAAAATGAGGAGGGGGAAAGAGAAAGAGGTAGATATTCAGTTATATTTTGGATGACATGGATAGGTTAAGCCTCAACATTCAGTTATATTATCATAAAATGGGTCAGTAAAACTTAAAAGGAAGGTATCATAATAGTTTCCACCAATAGCAGTTTTAGGAGGAAGAATAACATTCTTAACTAGATATTATTGCAGTGCGACTTTCCATTAGAAAAGGGGCATTGCTATATTTTTAGTTTCTACATCAGCAAGATCAATATGCTTGAGGATAAATAAAAAAGAGAATTATCCTTAATCAATACCTCCTTCTGAAATGCATCCAATTCAAAGGGAAACTGAAGTGCCATATCAGGAACAAGTTCATGGAAGTGATCTATGATTTCTTTGCTACCTCCATGACGTGCCCAAGCCTGCCAAGATATGAACTTTGTAATAAACACCAAGGAAACCACAATGCATTAAAAGGCATGCCAAGCATGTAACCGCAGGTGGCAACATTAATTGACAATCACTTACCTCCTTTTGCTGCCGTCCACCATCACTAGATGCATCTAAAAGTGGTTTTAATCCTTCTGATTTAGTTGACAAGACCTCATCTAATGAAAATTCATCCTCATGCATACTGCTAGATGCCTCAGCCTTATCAACTTCAACTTCCAGCATAACAGACTCCACTTTTGATAAATGCCCTTAACAAACACAATCATTATTACCCACAAAAGGGGGATATTGTTTGGTCTAATGAAGAAATGCATCACATGAAGACATTTGGTCCACGTTAATAGAGCACAATGCTAGAATCTCCATAAATATAAATGCGTGTCAAAAGATATGAAGTTATAAAGATATTATTGGTGCTAGTAAAGATACCATCTTCCTCTTGTTCATGAGTAACGCCATCTTCCCAAGCCTTCTTAAATAAGTCATCAAACTGTAGAGACAACTCACTCTGCATATCAACATCAGTTATTGGTTAATATGAGATGCATATCATGTCCATGATCGCACATAATGTTACTAACAAAACAAGCAAACCTGTACACTAACAATCTCTCTAATGCCAATAAATTCCACAATCAGAGGTCCCCAAGTGTTACGTTAGTAAGCGAATGTAAAATATGAAACTTCTCTTGCTAAGGAAAATGGAGAAAACAGAGTATGGTAACACCAACCAGTTTTTCATCTGATGAGCTCTTAAGCGAACTGGCACCCTTGTCAACATTCCATGAGCAAGGATATGGCTTTAAATAAAATAAAACTTGCATCAAAATACAAATTAAAACTAGTTGATTGAATAGTTTTATGAAAACTATTTCTGAATAAAACAATAATATGATAAAGAAAATTATAACCTTAAATTCTCCAAGGTCCAACCCTTGTTTAAAGCCTGGAGGAATCGTCTGAGGAGGGCCACCATTCAAAATTTCACGCACCCATTCACCATTAGAAGCACCTTCTGGAAGAATTCTGTTTAAAGTTTGGGATTTATCCAAACCTCCGGGACGAAAAGGCCGACTATTGATGCTTCCCCTTACAAAGTCCTTAGCAGATCCAGAGACACGAGGTAATGGCCCAGAGTCTTCATCTCCTAGCATCAATTCTGAAACATCCACCTAATAAAACGGAATTGGCAAAGTCAAACTAAGGCAGACAAACATCACCTAATAACAACTAAAAGCATTTTTCCATATTTTTTAAATATATATTTCCAATGTTGACACAAAATTTGCTGCTTCATATCCTTATGTCAATCAAAATATATAATCCACAGAGGTACACAAATGTCACAACCATCCCAAAGGGAGACATGATGAAAAGAAAGAGAATCTATTTGAGATTTAAGAGTAAATTGTAACAACCGTCCCTAAAGATATTGCAAAGCAGATGATTATGACAGCATAAACAGAAAATACATAACATACCTCCTCAGATTTCGGCTCCCACTTTGATTGCTCTGAAACATTGTTTTGGCGTCGAAATGGTGGTTCCCAAACAGGAACCACAACAGTCCGAGGAAAAGATGGATCCAGAGGCACTTCAGCCCTGTCAAACCAGTCAAATTCCCACTGCCTCCCAACTTTCTCGGGTGAAAATTCATCGGGATCCAATCTAGGGCTGAGATATGTCTCTTCAATATACTTCTTTATAGATTCAGGAGTCTCCTCCGGAAATGCAGGTGGCTGAAATCAAACAGAAAAAAAAATTAGGACTGGAAAAGAATACAGCATTATTATGCCTCTGGAGGGGGGAATTCAACTTCGTCTGAAGAATCTAAGCTGATGAAAAATACAATTCAATAGTGAAAAAGAAGCAACTGTTCAGGAATTCAGGAACTGGGCTGCAAACTTTTCCATTTATATTTAGTTAATGCAACCTCTGTTCATCTAAATAGTAGAGAGACTATGGAAACTTACTATACTGATTACAAATTAAAAGTAAACGTACACAGAAAAAATATGAAGCACAAGAAATTGCAAGCAACGAAATTTTAAACTATTGCAAGCAACGAAATTTTAAACTATGTTACATTTGGCAGACTACAACCGACATTATAACAACCCATGCACCCAAACGCAAACCACAGAGCTAAAAATGGAGCTAACCAGGAGAGAAGATATTGGAAGTACATCGACTGACCAGAATGAAATCAGGAAGCGAACTCAATGGGTTGGAACGCTCCACTGTCGACAGCGGTTCCACTCGGAGGTGTCCACTGTGACCGGTGAACCCGACCCGAAAACCAAGCTCTTGCCATGCTTCAATTGGATCCATTTTTATACTTTGCTTAGCATATCCATCGATGGCGTGATTCCAAGGAGGGTTTGATTTTCGCGGGTTGAGAGGGAGACGAAAGTATATTTAATACGCTAAATTGACTTGGAACACTTTTACACTTCGCAGTGAAGGCTCCTTTTTCCAGAATCCGCATTCGACGCGTGGTGCTCCGCTGTTAAACGCACCGTTCTGATCAATGAGAAATTCCTAACCGTTGGTTTCAACATGATCTCAGCCGTAGGTTGCTCCAAATATTTCCTTCCTGAAGAATCTGTTTTGGTACAAGGAAACTGGATAATGGTTTTTTTTTTCCTGTGCGTCTGGCAGGAAAAAAAGGAAAAAGGGGAGGAAAGAAGATAAAAAAATTTAATATTGCAGATTAATATTAATAAATAGAAGAGGAAAGATTTTAATATTATTTAATTTAAAAAAGAAGAGAAAAAAATATTTTTATATAGATAAATTTATATTTATATTATTTAAATTACTTATTACATACTTTATAAAATATTTTAATAAAATATGATTATAAATAATATTTAATATATAAAGAAATATAATATTTGTTATTATATTATTTACCAACTCAAGTACATAGTTGTATCTCACTTTCTTTAAATATCTTGTTGAACAAATTTCAGGAAAAAGGAAAAAAGTCCTTTTTGTTCAATACACAACTCCATCTCTCTTCCTCATAATTTCCCTCTTCTTGTGTTCTCTTCATTGTCTTTAGGGTAAGCAGTGATATTTCTATTTTTTTATAGCAATTGTGAAGAATATAAAAATGCTGCTAACTAATATGTTTTGTGCGAAGGTTGTTGAGAAAGATAATATTATACTATTGCTACAAAAATTGTCTAAGTCGAGAGAAGAATGAAATAAAGAGGCGAGTGAATTTAGCTTTTAGGTTTTTAATTAGGGGTACAGTGGTTATAGTGTGTGTTTAGGAAGAATTTAAATTTGAGTTTTAAATTTAAATTTAAATAAAATTTAAATTTTAAAAATTTTTAAAATAAATAGCTATATTTGTTCAAACAGAATTTTTGAACTAAATTACAGTTTAAAAACTAAAATTTTAAATAAGTTAGTCAGAATAATTTATAGAACAGTAAAAGAACTTATGAAATAATTAATTATTATATTACTCTTACTTTTTCTTATACCCTCTCTTCTGTTTTTTTATACCCCCTCTCCTCTCTCTTACTTTTTCTTATACCATCTCTTCTCTCATATATTATCTCTCTTTATTTAATACTCATACCATTTTTTATAATTTAACAATAATAAAAATACTTTTAAAAATAACTATATAAGCATTCATTTATTTAAAATTATTTTTTTTATAAAATCTTCTCTGAAAACTATTTTTTAAAAATTATCTAAAAATTATATTTTTTATAAATTTATTTTTTTAAAATTTTATCCAAATATACCATAATAAGATAAAATATTACCTCCTTTCTCTAAATTTCTCTAATTTTAAAAAGAAAACGTTATTCCCTCCTGACATTTTTTACAGCTAAAGTAAAAGGAGCGGAGCAAAATTCCTGTTCTCTTCTCTTCTCCTTTCCCCAAATCTCTGTGCCAAATGAGTTGTTCAAGTAGAGGTGAAAGGAAAGGTGAGGGGTGAAGAAGGCGGTGGATCCGGGAAGAGAGACAAAGCTCTCCTTTTAAGAGAAGTCAGCGAAGATGGAGATGGAGGAAGATAGCTCAAAGATGAAAGAGAGACAAGCTCTCTGAGTAAAGAATTGGCGAGGCCCCAGCGATAAGAGAGATGCAAAGCGCTCTGAAAAGAGAGAGAATTTCTTGATGATATACTTTTGAAAAGGAAAGTTTAAAATTGTTGTTTGGTAGCCTACATATTCATTATTTCCTTTCTTGGCAAGCAAAAATTATTATCCTTGTAATCTGTGCATTCTTGTGAGCCTTCTCATTTGACCCTGCGCCCACGTACTTGAAAATAGGAATGCCAAGTGAGGTTAATTACATACAACATATACTCTAATTTTTTGGTTATATATGTATATATAAGCTTAGCAAAAGTGAATTCATTTTTTAATATTGCATTTCAGCCGTTGACTTCCATCTACAAAAACCATACATCTTTTTTAAAAAAAAAGCAAAAAAGTTCAAAATGATGGTGCATTTATGCATTTTTATTTAATATCCTTGTTTTTTCATCCGTTTTCCTCTTAATTCATCATTTTCATCCAAACTCCTTCCCCAGATTCATTCAATAAGGCCTTTGCCAGAGCTAAAAGTTCTGAATAGATTTTATTTATATTAATTATAATTAATTTATTTATTTAATTAAAAAATCACAAAATTCTCTTATTAGTCCCTTTTGAGGGAATTCCCTTAAATAAGAAATTGAGGGAACTGGATATTACACATGTTACAAACACTACTAACACGCATACAGATGTACCAAACATTAGAACTCTATGTAATCACAACACTTTTCTAGCCAAATCTCTTCAAATGATGCAATACTAACAATAGACTACATATCATATTTATACTCTTGCTTGTGTCTTCATACGGAATTGATGTCCTTCAAGTCAGTCAAAACTTCATTGCATTGTATTGTTCTGGCTGTATCCTTACGGCTTGCTATGGAGGCTTTCTCTTAATTTTTCGCATTACCTTGAACCCTAATCGGGACACCAGTTAAGCCATCACTTGTAGACACTATGGTGTATATGAGCAAGGTTAAGTAGAATAGTTATTAAAAAAGTATGGGTTATATTTTGTAATTCGATGCTAACTCTTATATGATAAAAGTCCTAACTATTTTGGGTTAGGTATAAATGGCTGTACATGCCCAAATCGTGATACTCTATTCATATTGTGGGAAAAAATCTACAATAATAAACTTTTAAAATAATACAATATTTATATTTTTAAGAGTTAAATAATATATATAATCTACTAAAAAAAAGACAACAAAAAAATAGTAAAACATGAGATATTTGTAGCGGAGTTAGATATCTGTAGCATTATTATAATACCAATTATCAAATGTTTGGTAAGTAAAGCATGTGAACAATTTCGATATCTATATAAATATAAGAGTTATGTTCAAAACTTTAAAAATAAATAAGGAAAACTATCAGCTAAAATGAAAAGTAGAGTTACAAAATAAAAAAAGCTAATAAAAGAAATAATTTTTAAAAAAATAATAATATATATATAGGGTCTAGTTAAATAGATATAGCGACATATTTTATCTAGTGTTCAATCTTATTTGACATTTTACCTAGCTCAACCTTACCCAAATATAATTTGAACCATTTCTTTTAAGTTGAGCTAGGCAAATGTTACCTAGGCTTGACGCGGGCGGGCGAACATATAGATAGTATACGTGCCCCTAGTGGACACCAATGCTTTCTCCAATTTATGATAGTCTTTCTGGCAGAGTTCTTGCAATTCGCGAACAGGGTGAATCTGTATAGTTTCAGGGCTTATCAAAGGTTCCAATAAAGGCAAAATGCTTTTGAAGACAGCATCTTTGTTGAACCAACCATAATTGCTCCAGCTAGAGACTCTATAATGTCTGCAAGTGCCCGTCAATAGATAAGAACATTATTAATTCAGGTATGACATGCATCTTACAACATTTTACATATACTAGAAAAATACTACCTCCAATCTTAATTATAAAATCTAGACAACAGATTTACTTTATTCTTAAATATAAGACCCTAATTTATTTTATCTTTTAATTTATAATTTTTCTCTTAAAATATCTTTATATGATTGCATATATATATATATATATATATTAAGAAGTTTCTATCAAGAAGTAGTTCTAATGCTTATAGGAGTAGAGGGTGTTTTAAAGAAATTAATACATAATTATTATAAATAACTTATTTAACCAATTACTTTAATCTATCTAAATTAATTAAATAGATATTATATTAAAAACTTGAGAGAAAATTAATATTGGATTTAAGATTAGAGCATTTTAAATTATTTTACACACAGTATCCACTATAAAGTTGTCTTAACTTAAGATTCTCTACATTCATAAAATGTAGGCAAAAGATTCAACAACAACAACTAACCTTAGTCAACTAAACCAGATCAATTACATAGATTACATAATTTCATTATGCTGTATCAACAATAAAAGTTTTAAATAAATTGTCAACTATAAGGTTATATTCAATAATTTTATTAAACATTTTCTCTTATCTTTCTCTACTCTATTTTAAAAATTTTATACTATTTAATCTATGTTCCTTATCAACACTTCTAACAACTTCCTTTTAGAGAAAAATAAAGGGAAAAAAGTGATGTATTGGGTTTGTCTCACTCGCTAGCTAAATACACCTTCAACATTTTATTGTAAAAGTAGACAATCAAAAGGCAAGATCACATCGTCTAATCATGAGCAAGTTTACCAAATGATATTTGAATATAAGCACCAAAAGACATCAATGACAATAGTGGAATAAACATAGATTCAACTAATAATAATTTAAAATTATAGTCTTAAATAAATTAGTATAAATATCTTTTAAAATAATAAAAGAATTTATGAAATATTTAATTATTATTTTATTTTTATTTTTTTATATTACCTCCTCTCTCTTTTATTTTTTTCACAATCTCTCATCCCTCCTCTCTTTTGTATATTCATTTTTTGTCACCA
This sequence comes from Leucaena leucocephala, assembly GCA_037074615.1. Lineage (NCBI taxonomy): Eukaryota > Viridiplantae > Streptophyta > Magnoliopsida > Fabales > Fabaceae > Leucaena > Leucaena leucocephala. The sequence goes on along the minus strand of CM073542.1, from coordinate 20,245,955 downwards.
TCTCTCCTCTCTTCTTTTCACTATCTCTCTTTTAGATTAAATATCTTTCTCTCTTCATTATCATTTTTTCAAATTTTGAATTCAAACAATTTTCAGACAAGTAGGGAGGAAGTAGTAAATTCTGAGTGTTACCAAATTCTCACAAAAATACAATCGTATTATTACGATGTATCGAGAATAACCTAACATTTTGTGACCTAAATAAAATTTTATTTTAAAAAATTATGCATATCCTTATAAATTCAGTATCAGATATTTGAATAATATTTCATTATTTAATTTGAAATATAAAGGTTAAATTCTTTTCCTAAGATTATATAATATAATTATTAAAAATATTTATATATATATCACCTAAAATCTAAAAAGTATGTTGTATTATACTCTAAATCTTTAATATAAAATTTATTTATTTTTTAAAAAAATAATAAAATAAAATTAATTAATTAATTAATTAATTATAATAAAATATAATACCTTAAAATCAATTTATATAATATAATCTTTAATATATGTAAAAAAGATTAATTAATTTTTATATTTAAAATAAGAGGTAAAGTATTATATGTGTATTTTGAGAGACAATGAGTATCCTCTATTGACACTCAAAATACTGAAAATTTAGTAGATAATGTTTATCTAACCACTGTGCTACGTCATCATTATTGTATGAATATTATGATTTATTAAAAAAGTGATCATAAGTGGGTGAGGTTGAGTGATTTTTTTTTAATTATATACAATATTATAAATTAATTTATATTTCATTCATCTAACATTTTAAAATATTTTTTAATAATTTTTTTATATATTTGATATTCTAAAATATTTTTTTTAAAATAATTCTAAGTATGTCAATAAATTAAATTTAAGGTATTTATTATTATTGAGAATAAAAATATTTTAAATTTAAAATTACATAAAAATATTTAAGATATTAAATGCTATTGAAAAGAACTTTAAAATATTAAATTAATTAAAAATTAATTTAAAATATTGAATGCTATTAAAAATATAATTGAAGAGATTTTATGCATTTTAATGCTAAAAGATTTTGCTGTTAATATTTTGATTATTAATAAAATATTAAATCACTATTTATCCGTCCAAAATTACTTTATCATTTTAAAATTGAAATTAAAATTTAATTTAATTACTTAATTAAGTATTATCTCTAATTTTTAATATATAATATATTTAATTAATTTAAATATATTAAAAAATTAGTTATTTATTATAATTGTGTGTTGGTTTCTTAAAATATTTTTTTAATTATATTTATTGAAATACTATTAATAAAAATTATATTGATATACATAATTATATAAAGATATTATAAAAATTAAAATAAATTTTTATTTAATTTTTATATTTAGAATAAAAGAAAAAGATTAGTATTAAAACTCTTACAATACGATGTCATATTTTTCATATGTTAAGAAAATCAAATCAAGACATATGAAGGATTTTTTTCGTATATCGAAAGAACGCCTATTTTAGGAAGGAACGGATCAGATTTTTGCAGTTCCTGTGTGGCTGGACTCACCGCATCTCAGGCATTAATAGTGGGCATGTTTAGTGTACCTCCTAAAAAAAAATTTATAGTAAAAAATAATAATTTAAAAGTAATTATATAGAATAATTTTTAAAAAATAATTTTTTAAAAAAAAATAATTATAAAAAAATAAATATTTAAATAATGATTACATGAATAATATTTGTGATATATAAATTACCATAAAAGATATAGATTCTGTTTAGATAGGTTTTTAAAAAAGAGTTTATAAAAAAATTTAAATAACTTTTAGAAAATAATTTTTAAAAAAGATTTTATAAAAAAAATTAGTTACGAATAAATGAATATTTAGATAATTATTATAATAAAAATTTTTATAATTAGTAAATTATCAAAAAAATATGAGATAAAAAAATAATAATGTTCACTGTCTATTCCTTCTCCGCCATGTTCTACTCTGAACGACAATGAACCTTCCGTCTTCGCAGAAGAGAAAAGAGAAAAAACATACAATGACATAGGAGGAGACACACTATGACATCAGCGGAGGCAACATGTTCCAAATCTAGTCGACATTATTGGCGTCGTTTTGCTCCACTCCTTATTCTTCTTATTCCATCGTCGGCGTCTCTTCACTCCATAGGAGTGTTTAGATAGTTATTATCGGATTGAATTTTATAATTAAAAAATTATTAGAAAGTGTATGATTTTATTAAAAATATGAGAGATGAGAGAGGATAGAGAGGAGAGAGGGTGTAAGAAAAAGTAATGATAACATAATAATTAGATAGTGTATAAGTTCTTTTATTATTTCAGAAATTATTCATAGAAGTTTATTCAAAACTATAGTTTAAAACCATGATTTGATCTATAAACCTTTTTAGACAAATATCGTTGTTTGTTTAAAAAAAATTCAAACTACGTAAACTGTGGTTTTAGAAGGCCTTTTAGGAGAAACTTAGATTTAGAAAAATTTTGAAACAAACAATCATATTTGTCTAAAAGGGTTTTTGTATCAAATTATGGTTTAAAACTAAAGTTTTATATAAACTACTAAGACTAGTTTCTGTAACAGTAAAAGAGTTTATAAATTACTCAATTACTATTTTAACTTACTTTTTCTTACACTATATCTCCTCTCTTATCTCTCTTATCTACCCCCTCTTATCTCTCATTTCTTTTCCACCTTCTCTCTTATAAAAAAAGTAGTTACAAATAAATGAATGTTTAGATAATTATTATAATAAGGATTTTTATAATTAGTAAATTGCCAAAAAAATATGAGATAAAATAATAATAATAATGTTCGCTATCTATTTCTACTACACCGTCTATTCCTTCTCCGCCATATTCTACTCTGAATGACAATGAACCTTCTTCGCAGAAGAGAAAAGAGAAAAAACATACAGTGACATAGGAGGAGACACACTATGACATCAACGGAGGCAACATGTTCCAAATCTAGTCGACATCATTGGCATCGTCTTGCTCAACTCCTTATTCTTCTTATTTCATTGTCGGCGTCTCTTCACTCTATAGGAGTGTTTAGATAATTATTATCGAATTGAATTTTATAATTAAAAAATTATTAGAAAATGTATGATTTTATTAAAAATATGAGAGATGAGAGAGGGTAGAGAGGAGATATGAGAGAGGATAGATGATAGAAGAGAGAGGGTGTAAGAAAAAGTACAGATAAAATAATAATTAGGTAGTGTATAAGCTCTTTTATTATTTCAGAAATTATTACTAGGAGTTTATTCAAAATTATAGTTTTAAACCATAATTTGATCTATAAATCCTTTTGAACAAATATCATTATTTGTTTTAAAAAAAATTCAAACTACGTAAACTGTGGTTTTAGAAGCCCTTTAGGAGAAACCTAAGTTTAAAATTTTTTTAAAACAAACTGTTATATTTGTCTAAAAGGTTTTTTGTACTAAACTATTGTTTAAAACTAAAATTTTATATAAACTACTAAAACTAACTTATGTAACAGTAAAAGAGTTTATGAATTACTCAATTACTATTTTAAGTTACTTTTTTTACACTATATCTTCTCTCTCATCTCTCTCATCTTCCCTCTCTCATCTCTTTTTTTTCCACATTCTCTCTTTTACCATATTTTTAATAAAATCGTACATTTTTTAGTAATTTTTTTATTACAAAAATTATTCTAATAATAGCTATCTAAATACTTATTTTAAAATATTTGAATAAATGTGGGGAGAGGAAAAACACATTGTCTATAAAGTATTTTGTGACGGATAAAGTGTTTTTCCTACGTATTTTAAAGTATTTTTTTGTGTCTTAAGGTTAGATGTATTAAAAAAAATTTATGATACTAGATATATATATATATATATATATATATATAAATAATTTAAGGTACTATATATATATATATATGAAAAGAATACTCTAAAGTGCTTGACTCACTAAAGAAATATTATATAATATTTGATGTATTATGAAATATATTAAGACGATAAATGCATATGAAAAAAATATATTAGAATGTTGGATCCGCTTTAATAACCAAAGAATAAAATAAAAATAGCTTGAACAACTAAATAACCAACTATTTTTACACTACCTTGAATTTATTAATCACCATATGCCCGAAAAAAAATTAGAATAAACCATATACGTTTCTTCACAATTCAATAATTAGTTAAGTATTAGTATAAACAAGGAGATGCTTTACTTTTCTTTGCAATTAATTAATTAAGTATATGCCTTTCCTCTCAATTGTCTTCTTTCACTTTCTCAATTTTTGAATTCGTGCGTTCATGAAAACGGGTTTTACGCAAATCATAAATGGAGACCATATAATGAAATTAATTATAAATAAGGGCTTTGAATTTTCAAAATTACATTCAAAGACTTTTGGTCATTTTCTTTAATGTCACTAGTTTCTTTAAGAAATTTTAAAAGTAAACAAGTCACTAATCCTACTTCTAAACTGAGTGGTCAATTTGAAGCTTTGGGAGTTGAAAATCTACTAGATTTTATTTTTAAAAAATGTACAAGTCACATGAAAAATCCCCAAGTATTACCCCCCAAGTTCAGCAATCAATACAAATTGCCTTACATAGGTTTAATAAAAAAGTCAATTCTTCTAATAATAATAATATGGTTGTGAGTTCTTCATATCAAATTTTTACAATTTAAATTTATTTATGTATTTTTAAATAAAAATTATTTATAATATTATTTTTATAAAATATTAAATCTATACCATTCAAATTTTAATCCAATGATGTGAAGAGAAAAAGAGGGCAGAGGAGGGAAATGGTAGAAGAGAAAGCCTCAAGTTATAATTACTTAGAAGTAATGAGATTATCCTATTATATATCTACATTTTTATAAATGGATGATTCCTGGTAATGTTGAATATCAGTAGATAAAAAAAAGCTAAATCCCTGTTATAAGCATGTGGATCTACATACTAACAACAACTCATGTTTTTTTTTTGTCAACTGGACAACTTTCATGTTTTAGGAAACATGTCATGCCAATATTATATCTACAATCTATCTTAAAACATACAATAATCATGCAGACTGGATCTTGATTTAGATGTTGAAATGTAATTTATACTACTCAACTACTTCTTATTCTACTAACTAAATGACAAATATATTGATCAATCTATTTTTTTTCTATATTATTATTTTTCTCATAACTTATTTATTTTACTTATAAATTGATATATAATTTGATATTATATAAGGGTATTTTAGAAAAAGGTTAAAATATAAACTTGCCCTAGAAGTTTGTAATCAGGGAGTTATAGGTATTTAGAATTTTTTTTAGAAATATTATTTTAAAAAGTTTTAAATTATAGTAATATGGTATTGACTATTACCAAAAGTTAAATTTGACTGTTAGATGATTAATATAATGACGTGGCATATCACGGATTTTTTCACTTAAGAATGCTCTTATCTTTTTTTAGTTTAATATCACTTTAACCATTATTCATGTATAATTTAATCAAATATACTAAATTCATTAGTACATATATTATCAAATTTGTCGTACGGAATTGATTTCCTTCAATTGAGTCAAGACTTCCTTGCATGCTATTCTTCTGGCTGTGTCCTTACGGCCTGCTATGGAGACTTTCTCATAGTTTTTCCCATTAGCTTGAACCCTAATCGTGACACTAGTTAAGCCATCATCGGTCGTGGACACCAATGGCTTCTCCAATTTATAATATTCTTTCTGGCAGAGTTCTTGCAATTCACGAACAGGATGAATCTGTATAGTTTCAGGTGTTATCAAAGGTTCCAATAAAGGCATAATGCTTTTGAACACAGCATCTTTGTTGAACCCTGAATCAACCATAATTGCTCCAGCTAGAGACTCTATAATGTCTGCAAGTGCCTGTCAAAAGATAAGAGCATCCCTATTTCAGGTTTGATATGCATCTTAAAACATTTTACATATACTACTTTAATGAAAAAAATATTATCTCTTATCCTAATTATAAAATATAGATAAAAAAATATTTTAATCTTAAATATAAGATCTCAATCTACTTTATTTAAAGTTTATAATTTTTTCCACAAAGTGTCCTTATACGATTGAACATATATTAAGAAGTTTTCATCAAAAGGTAATTCAAATACCTATAAGAGTACAGGGCATTTTAAGGAAAATAGTACACAATTATTACAAATAACAATCTAACTAATTATTTTAATCTACTCAAATTAATTAAATAGATCTTATATTAAGAATTAGAGAGATAATTAATATCGGATTCAAGATTAGGGCATTTTAGATTATTTTACACATTCTCAATGGGGCAATTTTTACTCTAAAGTTGTCTTGACATAAGATTCTCTACATATGTAAAAGATGTAAAACCAACAACTAGCCTTAGTCTACTATGCGGGATCAACTGTATAGATTACATGATTTTATTATACTCTATCAATAACTAATTCCTTAGATAAATTATCAACTAAAATATTCTATTCAATAATTTTATTGAGCATTATCTCTAACTTTTTTTAACTCTTTTATTTTGAACACTTCGTGATTTACCCTCCTTACCAACACCTCCAAAAACTTTTTTTTTTGAGAAAAATAAAAGGAAAAAAGTGGTATAGTGGGTTTGTCTAACTCTCTAGTTAAATGAACCCTCAACATTTTATTGTGAAAGTAGAAAATCAAAAGGCAAGATGAGCAAATTTACCAAATGATATTTGAATATAAGCACCAAAAGAGAGCAATGACAATAGTGGAATTAACATAGATTCAACTAAAGCATTGCTTAAAGACACATAAGATGAATAGTAATAGTAAGTGCTAACCTTTGGGAAACATGTCTCTGTATCCCATCCAAAAGTTGGTTCGGTAGATGACACTTGAAAATTATCTATTGCTTTAACAATATTCTTCTCTAATTCACGAGAGGAATGAAGTATGTGTTCGTGTAATTCAGCCTTAATAGCAGACCGTGCATAACAATCATTATTTACTGAAGCAGACCTCATGTCAGTTAACAAACCTGGAGATAGGCCAGGATATTTATTGTACAGATGCTCAGTGACCAGAAAATCCAACACAGAATCCCCAAGAAATTCTAGTCTCTGCAGGAAAAAAATATATATATAATGTTTAATTCATTGATTATGAAAGTAACATGAAAAACATAACTACTTATGGGTTACATGTAAACTTCCAAACGAAAGGATCCTTCTAAAGGATTGCCTTCCATAGATATATGTAAGCAAATTAATATCTCCTTTTCCTATCATCAAGGGTTAATACCAACATTTTAATCGAATTTTGATTTTAACTCGTTAAATTAAGATCAAATCCTTATAAAACTATAGGAACCAAAAATTATGTTTTGAAACTATATGGACTAAAACAAAAATTTGATCAAACTACAAAGATTAATAATAATATTAACCCTATGGTAATTTATTAGGCTAGAGATCATCAAGAGTCCTAAAGCTAACTTCAATTCAGTCCCATCTCCAGTGTGCTATGACTTGCCCTTGCAAATATAGAACAGTTTTCGGTTTTGCTAAAACCAATGATACCAACATTAAAATCAGCTCTTGGTTTTAAACTACCTGATAACAAGGGAGTTCTGGCAGCATGTAGGAACCGTGGGTGAGAGCTTCCACCAAGAGAGAGCTGTCGTTGAATGAGTAGTTCAATAAGGATTCAAAATATGTGACATTCACAAGCCTCTCTGGCTGTATGCTTAAAAGCCTCTTATTGGGTGTTATTTCAAAATCCAACTTTATTCCAATCCAATCCATAAACTTCAAAACAGCTTTCTCTCCACCTGTGCTAAGAACAGCCCCAATTAAAGCTTCGACAACATCTGCAATTATCTTATGTTTTATTTTTCTATTCCCACTAACATACATTTTTGTCATATCAAAGACCGACTCCTCTTTTAAAGTAACATTTCTAGATCTATCTCCTGGTATAACCCATTTCTTTGGATCAAAAGGACTGCTTCTTATGAAGCCCTGCAATTAAAAAACGGAACCATTTTCAGAATACAGCACAGCACACAAGTGGATTTTTATTTCTGTTTGTTAAGGTGTTTTATGGGATTAAGGAGACGAGAAAATACCGGAAGTTTAGCGTTGCACCCTAACCTACAGAGCGTGACATTAGATATCATCTTTGTCTTCTTCTCAGTAAGAAGGCCTTCATTATCAGATGGATGGGTTTGATAAAGATGCTGACAAGTAATATATTTAAGGAAAGAATCTCCAAGAGTCTCTAGTGACTCATAATGAAACGGCTCTTGACACTCTTTTGCAGTAATTGCTTCCAAGATCTACAATGCACAAAGCAAATGCCAGTTAGTACAGGTATCACCAAAAACACTAGAACAAACAAACCAAATAAGAAATGCCAAAGATATAATGTCAAAAGTGAAACCTTCTAAAACAATGAAACGGAAAACAGAATAATCCATCAAACACCTTTAAGTAAATAATTACACACCCGTATTTAGAAGACACAACATCGAAAATTCACGTCATATCAAAGGTGTCACATTATCGTTTAGTGATCTGATTAATCTCTTTATAGGGTATTGGTTGAGATTTGTTGGAAAGAAAGAGGCTGGAGCAGTTCTTTTGCTTTGGTTACTAGTGCCCTGCTTTTAGCATTGTGTTCACTACCCTATTTGGTGCAGAAAATAAAAAAAAAAAATTACTTCTCTATAAATCATTAATCTTGACAAACATATATTCCTTATAAAATAAAAATTACTTCTCTATAACTCATTAATATTGACAAACATATATTCCTTTTCTTCATCAGTAGAAAAGACATGAAATTTCAATCCTTGGCAAAATTTGGAGATATAACTATTATAATCATATCATGATAGTTAATTTTCACTGCAAAAGAATAGTAGCATACCTTGAATGTTGGAATATCATTTTGCTTGCAAATCTTTTTCAAGTTGGAAGCCAAAAGTAATGACTCAAGCCGATGTATTATCGATGGAATAAATGAGAACGAATATATTGTACTGGCTGATATGGGTGACATAATAATAGAGCACAGTTCAGGAGGCAATTCAACGGAAAACTTGGTTGATCCTGAAAAAAAAAATACATATATATATATTCAGCAGCACACAAAGAGACAAATGATACTAACAATGGCTGCTATTAGCTTTTATCACAAGTAGTCATATTGGAAGGGTTTAACCTCAGTTTTTGCAAACATTCTCCTAATACAAAGAAACGGTTGAAACTCTTGGGCGAAAAAAATATATAAATAGCTTTTGCGCTTGTTTCCTAGTGCAAAAAAAATTGTGTTCTTTTCAGAAACCTTCCTGCACAAGAAACTTTACAAACCTCTTTCCCTCGCTTGTCTGCTTTTTAGATGGTAATTTTTTACATGAAATATATGCCTTCCATTATATAGCTGTTGGTTTTCATAACGCAAATGAATTCCATACCTGAAATGTAGGATAAGGTATAAGAATATTTCAGAATAGAACACCCAAATGGGATATATTAGCTTAAAAATTAGACCTCAGCAACAAATATTATCATACTTTTCTTCATAGTATTCCTTGTATACCATTGATTTACCATCCCTGAGTCTGAGCTGGGAGTTTCCATCCAATTTCATTCTCTCAGTGATGATATAAAAAAGACCATTATGAGGAGTATAGACCAATGAATTCTCAAGTTTGCATGAGCAAACTAAATCATCTTTAGTGAATACTTTTGCAACATGATTGTTGCAACCTCCTTTAGATGAGAACACAGAAGTAACTGAAGTCCAATCAATGGTCAAAGGTCTCATATGTATGGGAGTGGCTGGAAGCAGAAGATAATCCATCTCAGGATTATCTTCCGAACAGAGTTGATTTAAAATGTCCATCAACTTATCCATATTATGATAAACAAGAATCCCAAATATAGTCATATGGAATTTTCTACACAGAAGAACCTGCAAAAAGGGGGGGGAAAGGACACAGTAAACTACATGAAACTTTGTAAGACTTGCAGTTATGCTATACCCCCTGGACTTATTTCAAGACATTGATATCTCATTAACTCGGTCTTAAAATTTAACAATTTTTCAAATTTATTTTTTATTTAATATACATTATACTTCATGAGAACAAAAGTCTATAAAAGAAAAAAACTATATATCCATATGAAAAATTTAATAACATGACTTATAAATAAGGTTATAGGGCCAATGAAAACCTCCAGCATACATACCTCATTTAGGCCAAGATTTATTGTTCCAGTGTATATAAACTTCACTGTAAGGTTCCCTCGGTTAATCCCCATTTTAAATTCCACTGACCTGATAACTTCTGGGTCAAGCTCACACCTTATGGCAAGAATAGCATCACGAGGTGAAACATCAGAGGTAAAGTCTTGTTTCAACTCTATTAAATAGCAATGATACACTGTGTTGCCATTAATTTGTGAAAATCTGTTGACCAATTCAGGTGGGATGTAACAAGGTTGCTCCTCATTATAGGATTCATTCACTGTAAGAATCAGACAAATGATCAAACAGAAAGGAAACATATAATGAAAGCAAAATAACTTCATTTTGATTTATCACCACATTAGTGTAACAAAATATAACACGCATGAAAAATTACCTGATTCTTGCACCAAATTCTTTTCCATTGGAGTCTCAGCGGTACGATTGCCTATCAAATGGCTGATAGAAAATGTAGGTGAAAAGTCTGAAGAAACAAAGGTGAGAGAAAGAGAGAACTGAGAGGCAAGGAAGCACAAAGCAAAGTTCTGTGAAACGAAAGTATAAATACTACACGGGGCCGTGACTCTGCTTCCTGAGGAAGTTAACTTTGAAGTTAAGCAGACCCCACAAGTCAAAGAGAAAGAAAAGAGTCATTATTATTTTATTAGTGATCACTTTCAGAAAGGAGGAGAGCGACAGAGATGAAACAGGGCAGTTTCATCTCTCAGGGAAAGTTTTCTGAAGCAAAACTTGAAGCTTCTGCAGGTTAACTTTCTGTAAACATGAAAACATGTAACTTCCTCAGAACCCAAAAAAATGTGGAGTTTAGAAAGGAGACCCGCAAGACGAAGAATGGGAGAAGTCCCTCTTGGAGCATGAACCTGGTGTCATGCATGCATAGCCATTTCGAATTTTTATTGGAAGAATGCTTGACTACGCAAGTATTGACAACTGCAAGGTCACCGATTCTCAAAAACATTAAAACAAATAGTAAATTTTAAAAAGTGTGTTGTATTAATTATCGATATCTTTAATATAAGATTTAATTGACTTTTTTAGAATGATTAAAAAAATTAAATTAATTAATTAATTATAATTAAATATAACTCTTAAAATAAATTTATATAATATACTTTTTAATATATAAAAAAATCAATTAATTTATATAATATAGAAGGAGTATTATGTCCATTGCCACTTAAAATACTGAAAATTAGGTAGTAGATAATGTTTATCAAAAACACTGTGCGACATCATCATTACTGTATGAATATTATGGCGTATTATAAATTTTACTATAAGTGGGTGTGGGTAGAGGGAAAGGAAAGAGCACATGTTCAATAAAGGATAAAGTGTTTTTCCTAAACATTTTAAAGTATTTTTTTATGCCTTAAGGTTAGATGCATTAAAAAATATATATGATACTAAATACATATAAAAAAAACGCTTCAAAATACTGGATATATAAAAAGAATACTCTAAAGCGCTGGATTTACCTAAGAAAATATTATATAATATTAAATGTATTATAAAATATTTTAGGATGATAAATGTATATGAAAAAAATATATTAGAATATTAGATACATTTTAACTACTAAATAATAAAATAAAAATAGCGTGAACAACTAAATAACTAACTATTTTACACTACGTTGAATTTATTAACCACCATATGCCCAAAACAAATTCGAATAAACCATATACGTTTCTTCACAATTCAATAATTAGTTAAGTATTGGTATAAACAAGGACATGCTTTACTTTTCCTTAAAATTAATTAAGTATATGCCTTTCTTCTCAATTGTCTTCTTTCACTTTCTCAATTTTTTAATTCGTGCGTTCATGAAAACGGGTTTTACGCAAATCATAAATGGAGACCATATAATGAAATTAATTATAAATAAGGGCTTTGAATTTTCAAAATTACATTCAAAGACTTTTGGTCATTTTCTTTAATGTCACTAGTTTCTTTAAGAAATTTTAAAAGTAAACAAGTCACTAATCCTACTTCTAAACTGAGTGGTCAATTTGAAGCTTTGGGAGTTGAAAATCTACTAGATTTTATTTTAAAAAAAAATGTACAAGTCCCATAAAAAAATCCCCAAGTATTACCCCCAAGTTCAGCAAGCAATTCAAATTGCCTTACATAGGTTTAATAAAAAAGTCAATTCTTCTAATAATAATAATATGGTTGTGAGTTCTTCATATCAAATTTTTACAATTTAAATTTATTTATGCATTTTTAAATAAAAATTATTTATAATATTATTTTTATAAAATATTAAGTCTATACCATTCAAATTTTAATCCAATGATAATGAAGAGAAAAAGAGAGCAGAGAAGGGAAATGGTGGAAGAGGAAGCCTCAAGTTATAATTATTTAGAGGTAACGAGATTATCTTATTATATACTTATATTATTATAATTGGATTGTTTGGTTGTTAGTAATGCCAAATATCAGTAGATAAAAAAAAGCTAAATCCCTGTTATAATAAGCATGTGGATCTCCATGCTACAAACAACTCATGTTTTTTTTTTTAATCAATTGGACAACTTTCATGTTTTAGGAAACATGTCATGCCAATATTATATCTACAATTTATCTTAAAACATACAATAATCATGCAGACAGGATCTTGATTTAGATGTTGAAATGTAATTTATACTACTCAACTACTTCTTATTCTACTAGCTAAATGACAAATATATTGATCAATGCATTTTTTTCTATATTTTTCATTTACTTCATAACTTATTTATTTAAGTTATAAATTCATATATAATTTAATATTATTTAAAGTTATTTTAGAAAAGAGTTAAAATACAAATTTTCCCTAGAAGTTCTTAATGAGAAGTGTTGTACATCTGAAAGTATTTTTATAAGCAATGTTGCTCTAAAAGATTTTAAATTGTAGTAATACAACATTAACTGTTAACAAAAGTTAAATTTAACTATTAGATTATTAATATGCTGACATGGCATACCGCGTGATATTCACATCACCTTTTATTTTAGATTAAAATACAAATTTATCATAAAAGTTTTCACTTAAATATATTATATTTTTTTTAGTTCAATATTACTTTAACCATTATCTAAATTTAATTTGATTTTAATTTGTTCAAATATATACATTTTATCAACTTCATTTTTTCCCTAGTCAAACTTATAAAAAGAGAAGAAATTAAAAAATATGCATTACTCCAAACTCTATGATTATTAAAGTATCACACGCCGCAAACTATGCTCTGACAACCTCTCAAAATATAATATAAGATAGTCACATATTTTATCTTCTAATACTTATATATTAACATATACCCGTAATGATAATACTTAATTGCAAAGCTTAGAGGAATGCATTTTTATATTTTTTTATTATTTATAAATTTGACTTTAAGAAAATCAAGTAAAGTAGATGACACATAGAGTTATCAACTCAATATATTTGATTAAACTAATAGTAAAATAAATATGGACAGGGCACAACATTGAACCCACAAAAAAACTTTCAATGCCCAAAACTTCTAAGTGAAACTTCCGAAATAAAAGATTATATAGATGCAATACTAATACATAAAGATGTACCAAACATTAGAACTGTGTAATCACAACACTTTTCTAGCCAAATCTCTTCAAATGATGCAATACTAATGATAGATTACATATTATATTTATACACTTGCTTGTGTGTTCGTACGGAATTGATTTCCTTCAAGTGAGTCAAAACTTCCTTGCATGCTATTCTTCTGGCTGTGTCTTTACGGCCTGCTATGGAGACTTTCTCATAATTTTTCCCATTAGCTTGAACCCTAATCGTGACACTAGTTAAGCCATCGCTTGTGGACACCAATAGGTTCTCCAATTTATAATATTCTTTCTGGCAGAGTTCTTGCAATTCGCGAACAGGATGAATCTGTAGAGTTTCAGGTGTTATCAAAGGTTCCAATAAAGGCCTAATGCTTCTGAACACAGCATCTTTGTTGAACCCTGAATCAACCATAATTGCTCCAGCTAGAGACTCTATAATGTCAGCAAATGCCTGTCAATAGATAAGAACATTACTATTTCTGGTTTTATATGCATCTTAAAACATTTTACATATGCTACTTTAAAGAAAAAAATACTAAGTCTGGTTCTAATTATAAAATATAGATAAAAAATTTACTTTAATCCTAAATATAAAACCTCAATCTATTTTATCTCCTAAGTTTATAATTTCTCCCCAAAGTATCACTATATAATTGCACATATATTAATGAGTTTCCATCAAGAGGTAGTTCTAATATACATAAGAGTAAAGGGTATTTTAGGAAAATTAGTATACAATTATTATAAATAATTAACTTAACTAATTATTTTAATCTGCCTAAATTAGTTAAGTATATCGTATATTAAGAACGGAGAGAGAATTAATATTGGATTCAAGATTAGGGCATTTTAGATTATTTTACACACTCCCAATGAGGCACTATCCATTATAAAGTTGTTTTGACCTAAGATTCTCTATATTCATAAAATAAATGCAAAAGATGTAACAACAACAACTAGCATTAGTCTACTAAGTGAGATCAACTACATAGATTGCATGACTTCATTGTATTCTATTAACAACTAAATTTTTAGATAAATTGTCAACAAAAAGATTTTATTCAATAATTTCATTGAACGTTCTCTCTATTTTTTTCCTGCTATTTTAGTTTAAGGACTTCATACTATTTGATCTACTCTCTTCACTAAGCCCTCCAACAACTTCTTTTTAGAGAAAAATAAAAGGAAAGAAAGTGGTGTATTGGGTTTGTCTCACTCTCTAGCTAAATGCACCTTCAATATTTTATTGTGAAAGTACAAAATCAAAAGGCAAGATCACATCCTCTAATCATGAGCAAATTTACCAAATGATATTTGAATATAAGCACCAAAAGAGAGCAATGACAATAGTGGAATAAACATAGATTCAACTAAAGCATTGCTTAAAGACACATAAGAAGAATAGTAATAGTAAGTGCTAACCTTGGGGAAACATGTCTCTGTATCCCATCCAAAAGTTGGTTCGGTAGATGAAACTTTAAAATTATCTATTGCTTTAACAATATTCTTCTCTAATTCATGACAGGAATGAAGTATGTGTTTGTGTAGTTCAGCCTTAATGGCAGACCGTGCATAACAATCATTATTTACTGAAGCAGACCTCATGTCAGTTAACAAACCTGGAGATAGGCCAGGATATTTATTGTACAGATGCTCAGTGACCAGAAAATCCAACACAGAATCCCCAAGAAATTCTAGTCTCTGCAGGGGGAAAAAATTATATATAATGTTCAATTCATCGATTATGAAAGTAACATGAAAAACATAACTACTTATGGGTTACATGTAAACTTCCAAAAGATAGGATACTTCTGAAGGAATGCCTTCTATAGATATAAGTAAGCAAATTAATATCTTATTTTTGTATGATAAAGGGTTAATACCAACATTTAATCGAATTTTGATTTTAACCCGTTAAATTAAAACCAAATCCTTATAAAACTATAGGAATCAAAAATTACGTTTTGAAACTACATAGACTACAACAAAAATTTGATCAAACTACAAAGACTAATAATGATATTAACCCTATGGTAATTTATTAGGCTAGAGATCATCAAGAGTCCTAAAGCAAACTTCAATTCAGTCCCATCTCCAGTGTGCTATGACTTGCAAATATAGAACAGTTTTCGGTTTTGCTAAAACCAATGATACCAACATGAAAATCAGCTTTTGGTTTTAAACTACCTGATAACAAGGAAGTTCTGGCAGCATGTAGGAACCATGGGTGAGAGCTTCCACCAAGAGAGAGCTGTCGTTGAATGAGTAGTTCAATAAGGATTCAAAATATGTGACATTCACAAGCCTCTCTGGCTGTATGCTTAAAAGCCTCTTATTGGGTGTTATTTCAAAATCCAACTTTATTCCAATCCAATCCATAAACTTCAAAACAGCTTTCTCTCCACCTGTGCTAAGAACAGCCCCAATTAAAGCTTCGACAACATCTGCAACTATCTTATGTTTTATTTTTCTATTCCCACTAACATACATTTTTGTCATATCAAAGACCGACTCCTCTTTTAAAGTGACATTTCTAGATCTATCTCCTGGTATAACCCATTTCTTTGGATCAAAAGGACTGCTTCTTATGAAGCCCTGCAATCAAAAAAAGGAACCATTTTCAGAATACAGCACAGCACACAAGTGGATTTTTATTTCTGTTTGTTAAGGTGTTTTATGGGATTAAGGAGACGAGAAAATACCGGAAGTTTAGCGTTGCACCCTAACCTACAGAGGGTGACATTAGATATCATCTTTGTCTTCTTCTCAGTAAGAAGGCCTTCCTTATCAGATGGATGGGTTTGATAAAGATGCTGACAAGTAATATATTTAAGGAAAGAATCTCCAAGAGTCTCTAGTGACTCATAATGAAACGGCTCTTGACACTCTTTTGCAGTAATTGCTTCCAAGATCTACAATGCACAAAGCAAATGCCAGTTAGTACAGATATCACCAAAAGCACTAGAACAAACAAAACAAATATGAAATGTCAAAGATATAATGAAAGCATTGAGTGAGAGATAGAGAAGTTTACAGTGGACGTTATGTCAAAAGTGAAACCTTCTAAACTAATGAAACGGAAAGCAGAATAATCCATCAAACATCTTTAAGCAAATAATTACACACCCGTATTTAGAAGACACAACATCGAAAATTCACATCATATCAAAGGTGTCACATTATCGTTTAGTGATCTGATTAATCTCTTTATAGGGTATTGGTTGAGATTTGTTGGAAAGAAAGAGGCTGGAGCAGTTCTTTTGCTTTGGTTACTAGTGCCCTGCTTTTAGCATTGTGTTCACTACTTCTCTATTTGGTCCAAAAATAAAAATTACTTCTCTACAACTCATTAATCTTGACAAACATATATTCCTTTTCTTCATCAGTAGAAAAGACATGAAATTTCAATCCTTGGCAAAATTTGGAGATATAACTATTATAATCATATCATAATAGTTAATTTTCACTGCAAAAGAATAGTAGCATACCTTGAATGTTGGAATATCATTTTGCTTGCACATCTTTTTCAAGTTGGAAGCCAAAAGTAATGACTCAAGCCGATGTATTATCGATGGAATAAATGAGAACGAATATATTGTACTGGCTGATATGGGTGACATAATAATAGAGCACAGTTCAGGAGGCAATTCAACGGAAAACTTGGTTGATCCTGAAAAAAAAAAATACATATATATATATTCAGCAGCACACAAAGAGACAAATGATACTAACAATGGCTGCTATTAGCTTTTATCACAAGTAGTCATATTGGAAGGGTTTAACCTCAGTTTTTGCAAACATTCTCCTAATACAAAGAAACGGTTGAAACTCTTGGGCGAAAAAAATATATAAATAGCTTTTGCGCTTGTTTCCTAGTGCAAAAAAAATTGTGTTCTTTTCAGAAACCTTCCTGCACAAGAAACTTTACAAACCTCTTTCCCTCGCTTGTCTGCTTTTTAGATGGTAATTTTTTACATGAAATATATGCCTTCCATTATATAGCTGTTGGTTTTCATAACGCAAATGAATTCCATACCTGAAATGTAGGATAAGGTATAAGAATATGTCAGAATAAAACACCCAAATGGGATATATTAACTTAAAAATTAGACCTCAGCAACAAATATTATCATACTTTTCTTCATAGTATTCCTTGTATGCCGTGGATTTACCATCCCTGAGTCTGAGCTGGGAGTTTCCATCCAATTTCATTCTCTCAGTGATGATATAAAAAAGACCATTATGAGGAGTATAGACCAATGAATTCTCAAGTTTGCATGAGCAAACTAAATCATCTTTAGTGAATACTTTTGCAACATGATTGTTGCAACCTCCTTTAGATGAGAACACAGAAGTAACTGAAGTCCAATCAATGGTCAAAGGTCTCATATGTATGGGAGTGGCTGGAAGCAGAAGATAATCCATCTCAGGATTATCTTCCGAACAGAGTTGATTTAAAATGTCCATCAACTTATCCATATTATGATATAAAAGAATGCCAAATATAGTAATCTGGAATTTTCTGCGAAGAAGAACCTGAAAAATGGGGGGGGGGGGGGAGACACACTAAACCACATTAAACCTTGTAAGACTTGCTATTATGCTATACTCCAAGATGTTTTACTGTAACTAAGAAAAACTTTATATTTTATTAACTCAGTCTTAAAAGTTAATAATTTTTCAATTTTATCCCTATTTAATATATATTATACTTCATGAGAACAAAAGTCTACACTATGATAAAACTATAAATATGAAAAATTTAATAACATGACTTGTAAATGATATTATAGGACCAATGAAAACCTCCAGCATACATACCTCATTTAGGCCAAGATTTATTGTTCCAGTGTATATAAACTTCACTGTAAGGTTCCCTCGGTTAATCCCCATTTTAAATTCCACTGACCTGATAACTTCTGGGTCAAGCTCACACCTTATGGCAAGAATAACATCACGAGGTGAAACATCAGAGGTAAAGTCTTGTTTCAACTCTATTAAATAGCGATGATACACTGTGTTGCCCTTAATTTGTGAAAATCTGTTGACCAATTCAGGTGGGATGTAACAAGGTTGCTCCTCATTATAGGATTCATTCACTGTAAGAATCAGACAAATGATCAAACAGAAAGGAAACATATAATGAAAGCAAAATAACTTTATTTTGATTTATCACCACATTAGTGTAACAAAATATAACATGCAGGAAAAATTACCTGATTCTTGCACCAAATTCTTTTCCATTGGAGTCTCAGCGGCAAGATTGCCTATCAAATATTCAAATGGCTGATAGAAAATGTAGGTGAAAAGTCTGAAGAAACAAAGGTGAGAGAGAGAGAGAGAGAGAGAACTGAGAGGCAAGGAAGCACGAAGCGAAGTTCTGTGAAACGAAAGTATAAATACTACACGGGGCCGTGACTCTGCTTCCTGAGGAAGTTAACTTTCAAGTTAAGCAGACCCCACAAGTCAAAGAGAAAGAAAAGAGTCATTATTATTTTATTAGTGATCACTTTCAGACAGGAGGAGAGCGAGAGAGATGAAACAGGGCAGTTTCATCTCTCGGAAAGTTTTCTGAAGCAAAACTTGAAGCTTCTGCAGGTTAACTTTCTGTAGACATGAAAACATGTAACTTCCTCTGAACCCAAAAAAATGTGAAGTGTAGAAAGGAGACCCCCAAGTCGAAGAATGGGAGAAGTCCCTCTCGGAGCATGAGCCTGATGTCATGCATAGCCATTTCGAATTTTGAATGGAAAAATGCTTCATCGAATTTTGAATGGAAAAATGCTTCACTAGGTAAGTATTGACAACTTCAAGGTCACCCATTCTCAAAAACATTAAAACAAATAGTAAATTTTAAAAAGGCACCTACTTGGTAGGGAGAGTGAGGAAAAAAGAAGCCAGGATCTGTTTTCCTTCTATAAGATTAAAAAATATATGGTTAAGATTGCAATCTTTTATAAAATTATTATTTTATTTTATTTTAAGATAGTCTGCAATTAAAAACTATTAGGCTCCAATTTTTATATTTTATTTTTTTTATTTTTAATGTAATTTTATAAGATAATACATCTCAACCATTTAATTTTATAAAAACATATTAAAGTTTGATTCTTATAGCTTACTATAGTAGAATATTTTAAAATAAAAAATAATAATTTTATAAAAAATATATATATCAAACCATTCACTTTTTAATCATATATGATGACAATGTGATGATAAAAGAAAATGAAAAGAAACAAATGATGAGGGGATCTGTTTTCCTCCTTCTCGAGCACGTTTGCTTTCAAATTAAGGAGGCCCCACAAGTCAAAGTGATGCTTGGGGAATCTGGACGCTAGTGAATGAAAACACTGGGGTTGTTGTCGTTTTCTGACTCTCACCATCTTCTTTCGTCATTATCATTCTTTTGAATTTTGAAATGGAAAAATTCCCATAAAATACCACATAAATTTTAAAAATTCTAAAAGGTGATTGGAATATATAAAAGAATAGATTTATCATAAATATCAGTTTAAGATTTTAATATTTATAATAAAAGATAAAAATATCCATGATTTATGGATATTAATTATTCTAATAATAAAATTGATAATAATTTTAATGATTTTAACAATTTTAATAATAAAATTAAAAACTCCTTCTAATGAGTGAGTGATTCAAATAATTAGATTATATTCTAATATATTAACTACTTTAATAATATGTGTAATGATTTAATCACTTTGATAATAAAATTAATAACTCCATTTAATAAGTTAGTAATTTAAATAATTAAATTATGTTATGAGGTATTAACTGCTTTAATAATAAAATTAATAATATGTGTAATAATTTTAACTATTTTATTAATAAAATTGATTATTTTATTTGGCAATTTAGTAGCATAAAGATATTGACTATATTAATAACAAAATTAATAATGGTATATTATTTTAAAAATGCATACATATCCTTATAAAGCCAGTATAAGATATTTGAATAATATTTTATTATTTAATTTGAAATATAAAGGTTATTTGTTTTGCTAAAGATTATATAATATAATTATCAAAAACATTTATATATATCACCTAAAATCTAAAAAGTGTGCTGCATTATATTAGTATCCTTAATATAAAATTTAATTAATTTTTTTAGAGAGATTAAAAAATTTAAATAAATTAATTAATTATAATTAAATTTAATATTTAGGAGAAATTTATATAATATATTTTTTATTTTATATAAAAAATTAAATAATTTTTATATTAAAAATAAAAAAAAAAGGAATGTTATATGTATTGTGAGAGACAAGGAGTATTCGCCATTGACACTCAAAATACTTAAAATTAAGTAGTAGATAATGTTTATCTAACCAGTGTGCGACATCATCATTATTGTATGAATATTATGATTTATTATAAATTTTATTATAAATGGATGTGGGGAGAGGAAATATCACATGTTCTATAACGTGTTTTTCAGTAGCATTTTAAAGTATTTTTTATCTTAATATTATATACATTAAAAAATTTATGACTATTAGATACAAAAAAAATATTTCAAGACACTACATATATGAAAAAATACTCTAAAATACTTGATTTATCTAAAAAAATATTATATAATATTTGATGTATTATAAAATATTTTAGGATAATAAATGTATCTAAAAAATATATATATTAGAAGGTAGGAACCACGTTAACTACCAAAGAATCAAATAAAAATAGTGGGAACAACTAAATAACCAACTATTTTTACACTACGTTGAATTTATCAACCACCATATGCCCAAAAAAAATTAGAATAAACCATATATGTTTATTCAAAATTCAATAATTAGTTATTAGTATAATCAAGGAGATGCTTTACTTTTCTTTATAATTAATTAATTAATAAAGTATATGCCTTCAAAGAATCTATCACACAAATCATGGAAACGGGTTTTACACAAATCATAAATGGAGACCATATAATGGAATCTATTATAAATAAGGCCTTTGAATTTTCAAAATTACATTCAAAGACTTTTGGTCATTTTCTTTATTGTCACAATTATTTTTAAGAAATTTTAAAAGTAAAAACAAGTCACCAATGCTACTTCTAAACTGAGTGGTCCATTTGAAGCACTGGGAGCTGAAAGTCTACAAGATTTTTTTATTTTTAAAAAATGTGAGTCACATAAAATTTATTTCAAGACAGGAACTTGCTCCCTAAGTTTTACATTTTTGTATATTCTATTTTTTCAAGCAGGAACATGTCCCCGAAGATTCTATAATGGAATCTCAAAAAAAAAAAAAAACAACTTGCTCGACAAGTTTGAAATTTTGGAACCCAATGATGGGGTGGGCAATAAGAGGACTGTGTGTGTTTGAATAATATTTTATAAAAAACTTATTAAAAAAAATTAGATAAGATTTTATAGAGAAAAAAAAAGTAATTATGATTAAATAAATGTTTAAATAATTATTACTAGAATGACTTTTATAATTATAAAATTACTAAAAATAGTATGATTTTATTAAAAATATGAGAGAGGAGAGATGATAGATAACAGAGAGGAAGGATGATATAAGAAAAAGTAAGGGTAAAATAATAACTGAATAATTCATAAACTCTTTTACTGTTCTATAACCTATTCTCAGTAGCTTATTTAAAATTTTAGTTTTAAATTATAGTTTAACCCACAAATATTTATAGATAAATATAGTTATTTATTTTAAAATTTAACTAAATTAAAATTTAATCCAGAAATATTTTTAAAATATTATTTTGGTGAGTTTCTAAACAGCCCATAAAGTTTAACCTTGTTCATTGTTCACCCCTTTTCTTGATCAAGTAAGCGTTTTGATCACCCAAAATGGCCACGTACGTACGCAGTTCCTATGATGAATTATATCTCAAACACACAAATGACGTTGAAGTTTCATTCGTTATCGTGAGAGCATAAAGGGAACTGCAGAATATTCTTGGCACCAATGAATCCACAGGAACATCAAAGATCAGAGCTCCAATTAACAATGTCGTTGCGACCAAGAAGGCTGTGTGCGTTGTGCTACCAAAAGCTCTGAAATGGTGGTGTGTGAATCTTAATTATGAGAATACCAAACGCTAATTATGGTGGCCCACAAAGGAAAGAATAGAATAGAATTACCTGACTGCCAAACGTAGTCAAACACAAATACAGTATTTTTATTTATATAACAATTTAAATTTCTTTATATATTACTAGTAATGCCGGATACTAGTACATAAATAAAAAAAGAAGAAGAAAAGCATGTGGATCTAAATACTGCAAACAACTCTTTTTTTTTAATCAACTCGACAACTTTTATGTTTTAGAAAACATGTCATGCCAATATTATATCTACAATTTATCTTAAAACATACAATACCTTAATTTAGATGTTGAAATGTAATTTATACTAGTCAATGACTACTTATCCATTGAGTTAAATAATAAATATATTGATCAATCCATATTTTCTTTTATATTTATTATTTTTAAAAATTTATTTATTTAATTTATAAATTGATATATAATTTAATATTATATAAGAGTATTTTATAAAAGGGTTAAAATATAAATTTATTTTGAAAGTTCATACTCATGAACGCTGGGTATTCAAAAATTTTTTTAAGAATAATATTACTTTAAAAATTTTTAAATTGTAATAATATTTTATTGACTATTATCCAAAGTTAAATTTGATTGTTATGTAATTAATATGCTAACATCACATACCATGTGATATTCATGTCATCTTTTATTTTGGATTAATATATAAATTTATTATAGAAATTTTTACTTAGAAGCACTGAGTTTTTGTTTGGGTTCAATGTCACCTTAACTATTATATAATTTCAATTTGACTGTTAGTTTGACTAAATATGTTAAGATAACTAGTACACATGTTATTAATTTCATTTTTTCTCAAGTCATACTTATAAACAAGAAGAAAATAAAAAAAAAATTGTATCATTCCAAACTCTATTATTATTAGAATATTACTGTCAGCAAACCATATTATGATAATCTCTCAAAATATATTATATAATAATCTCATACGTTATTTTCTTATATTTATAAATTAATATATACCCGTAATAATTATACTCAATTAACATCATAGCTTAAAGGATTTTATTGTTATAATTTTTTTATTTATAAATTTTATTTTATAAAAAAATAAAGTGAATGCAGCGTATTAATATGTATGCATCTTTTGGTACTTGTCTTGGAAAGCAACCTTTTTCTTGGTGTTATTTTCAGTGAATGGTTTTTGTAGTAGATATATGTTCAATTCATTGTTGTTCAGACTGTTTTTGAGAATAGTGATGAGGAAGAAGGGAACAGCAGATGAAGGAGGGAGGCGGTTGGGCATTTTTTCATGGGAGAGATTTGTTAACTGAGTATATTTAATAAAATTAAATATAGATAATAATAGGTTAATACTAAACTAAAAAATATTCTAGATATCTAACACTTATAAATAAAATGTATTGGGACAAATTTACACTTTAATCTAAAATAAAAGATTATATAGATATTATAAAATAAGTTATATTAGTATATTAGCAACTACCAATTAAAGTTAACTTTAATTAATAGTCAATACAATATTGTTAATTTTAAAATTTTTGGGTAATATTATTTAAAAATATATTAGGGTAAATTTACATATTAACTTTAACACTTAGGTCCAGCTATATGCTGCCACGTGTCTTATTTCACACATCAGCATTTAACCATCACATTCCCGTCAAACCCCTGTCACTATGCTAGGAAGTCTGAGAAAACGTTCATAAAACAATTAAAGAAAACTCTAGGGACGACCTTACTAGTATATGCTCGTAACTGTGTGTCCTTGAGTCTCAAGGAGACAAGAACCACAGCTTGGTTGATGACTTATGACCATGTAATCGGAGCGTGATTATTGGCTAGCTGCATCGGTTGTTCAGTCAACCTTGCCACAGAGCATCGTTCCCAGGCAGTTCTACTGCGTGGGATGGTCACTTGGTTGTCTGACAAAGGAAACTCTAGGGCGTTATTCATTTGCAAACAGGTACGGGGACGTGATCGGCGAGAAAACGAACAATGGGTTTCGACGTTGATTTGGCCAAGAAAGGGACATGAACCCAGAAAATAGTGAAACCATTGTAAGCCAAGAGGAAGAGAAGAAGAGCGAAATAGGAAGTGGGGAAGCAGAAGAATATAGCAAGCACGGATATTTTCAAGTTCTGAACTTGGTGAAGAAGAAGAAGAAGAGGAAGTGAAATTTCGACTGTGGTTTCGCGGGACTTCCGGTCATGGCCTTTCAGTTAAACAGGAAAAGAAGATGATTCAAAAAGTTTGAACTTTTAGCCGGCGGGTTCAGGATGTGACATATAATTATTTAAAATGAGTTTGAATTTTAAAAAATATTATTTTATTATGATTTTAGTCGTTTGAAGATACATCCTAATTTTTAGATGTCTAGATTTATGTCTGAAGATAATAAATAGTTCACTCTTTCTGATATTAGTATCATCTAGAAAGAAGAGAGACTTCACCCTATCTTTATATTGTGAATGAGTTTAATTCTTTTTTAAAAATTTGTGTACCAAACTAAAAAAATTTAAACTTTTGATTTATGAAAGCACTTGCAGAGAAAGTAGGAGAGCATCTCGGAAGTTGCAAAAAGGATCATTAAAATAACTGCACTTATTGGGTTGAGATTTTAGGAACTGGGGTTTGGGATTTTAGGAACTCTGGGAACCAAAGTTCATACTTCCCAACAATGGCGGTGGTTTAACGGGAACGTGGGGGTTAAATGCTGATGGGCAAAATAAGACATGTGGCAGGATATAATTGGACCACTGTTTTAAAAAAATTATATTATATTTATTATAATTAAATAATTTATCTAATTTTTTTAAATTTTTTTAAATTAATTAAATAGTATCTTAATATTAATATTAATAATAATAATAAAGAGTAATTAAGAAGGAATACACATCATATATTTAAAAAAGAAGAGGAAGAAGCAATGTCATACCTATTTGATAAAGTATTAAATTTTGGTTTTAAAATTTTTTTAGATAAAATTTTGATTTATTTTTTTTAAAATAAATAGTTATATTTATCTAAAGGTATTTTTGGACCAAACTATGGTTTAAAATTAAAATTTTAGATAAACTATTGAGACTAGCTTATTGAACTGTAAAAGGACTTATGAACTAACAAATTACTATTTTAACTCTATATTTTCTTACATTCTCTCTCATCTCTTTTCTCTTCTCTTATATCTCTTATACTCTCTTTCACCTCTCATCTCTCTCATTTCTCCTATATTTAATAAAATCATACACTTTCTAATAATTTTTTAATTATAAAAATCTTTCTAGTAATAACTATCCAAATACTCATTTATTTAAAATTATTTTTTTCTATAAACTCTTATCCAAAAATTATTTTCTAAAAGCTGCTCAAGAACTCTTTTTTTACATAAATCATTCTCAAAACTCTCATCCAAATGGGTCTATCATCATAGTTTAAAAAAATATTAGAAAGATTTTTTTTTTACTTTACTGTTAAGTTTCTCATGAGAGTTGGGCATGAACTCATTTTAATAAAAACATGCTAACAAGAAAAAATAGCTATGAAATATTTATCAATGTAAAGTTTCCATTTTTTTGGCACAGGCGTGTATACTCAAAATGCAACCTAAATAATGAAATATCTTCTTCCGACAGAGCCAGGTGTATATATATATATATATTATCCTTAATATAAATAACTTCTAACTAATTAATATAAATAACTTCTAACTAATTTATTCATACTAATAAAAATAGTTAAAAATATTAAATTTATTATAAAATTTAAATTGCTTCTAATATCAATCTCATTAACTACATTATATTATAATATCATATTTATTTTTACTCTCTCCTACTACCCTAATTAAATATAAGTATTTGTAAAAATAAAATATTTAATATTATTTAAAATTATTTAATGCCTTATAAAAATGCTAAAAAAATTTAGTTGATGCCTTATTATAAAGATAAGAGGGAATATATATATATATATATATATATGCATTATTGAATGTAATTGCTTGCTTGGTATATCACTCTATATCCTTAGTTTTAGTTTTATCATTTTTTTGTTACTCACTCGATTCATCAGAGTTTTACCTTGACTATATTCGGATTTAACCCACGTCGCGCACCTGACTATAGTGGGTGAGCCTCTCAACAGGAATTTTCTGTATACGCTAATGCTTAAATTCAAGATCTTATTTAAGCGATACTGAGTCACTTACCACTCGAATCAACCCGCGTTGATAGTTTTAGTTTTATCATGTATTTATAGAAAGAGAATTAGTGTACCATGTTCATATAAATTCTTTTTTAAAATTAAAAGGATAAATACTAATACTATAATATTATAAACAAGATCAAATTTATATTCTTTTCCTTACAACACAACTCTTCTATTATGTTATAAAGCCTTTAGCTCGCTTTTTAGTTTGAATAAGTTGACATGTATGTTAGCTAATGTGTGTGTTAGATAGGATTTTAAAAAAAGAATTATGAAAAAAAAGATTTTTTAGATAAGAGTTTATAGAAAAAAATAGTTTTAGATAAATGAGTGTTTAGATAGTTATTACCAGAAGAACTTTTGTAATTAGAAAATTACTATAAAAGGTATGATTTTATTAAAAATATGAGAGATGATAGAGAAGAGAGATAAGAGATAAGAGATAGTATAAGAAAAAGTAAAGATAAAATAATAATTGAATATTTTATAAACTCTTTTACTGTTTTAAAAACTAATATTTATAGTTTATCTAAAATTTTAATTTTAAACTATAATTTAATCTAAAAATATTTATTTTATTTTTTTTAAAATTAAAATTTAGATTAAAAGTCTTTCTAAAATCTTAATTTATAAAGTTTCCAAACAGCCCCATCATCAACACCTTATAAGCCCGTTTGGTAGATCCAGTTATTTGAATTATCACCTTCTCATATCATACCTCTAACTTTTTTGTAATATTTGACTTTTACTTTATCTTACATTTGCAAAAGTTAGATTAAAAAGAAAATTACTTCTATCATCACTAATGCAAAAAGACATAGTTTGGACTAGTTTATGATCTTCTTATTGATCCTAACGTACATTTGCCCCCTCTTTTATATATATATATATATATATATATATAATAGGATAAAGAAATAAGGTCTATCTGAAAAATATTTTAGAAAAGACTTATAAAAAAAATTTAGATAGTTTTTAGAAAAAAAACTTTTAAAGAATAACTTATAGAAAAAATAATTATAAATAAATGAGTATTTAAATAGTTATTATCAGAAAGATTTTTATAATTAAAAAAAATACTATAAAGGTTATAATTTTATTAAAAATAGGAGAGAATAGAGAGGAAAGAGGGTAGAGAAGAGAAAAGAGAAAAGCGATAGGGTGAAGAAAAGAGAGGAGAGAGTGTAAGAAAAAATAAGGGTAAAATAGTAATTGAGTAGTCCATAAACTCTTCTACTATTCCAAAAGCTAGTCTCAGTAGTTTATTCAAAACTTTAGTTTTAAACTATTGTTTAGTCTAAAAACCTTTTTAGATAAATATGACTATTTTTTTTAAAATTTATCTAAACTAAAATTTAGGCTAAAAATCTTTTTAAAATTATAGTTTTCTTTCTTTCCAAAAGGAGGGAAATTAGTATACCAGGAGCAAATAAGTTCCCCTTAATTTGAATAAGTTCACATGTAGACAATTTATTCAAAGGACAGTACATATTTATGATTTTTAATTTTTAATTTTAAAAAAAATATTTTAATTGATACAAAATTTAAAATAAAAATAATCTCTTAATTGATAATTTTTTTAAAAAAAAAGAAATGATTTTATTATTTAAAAATCATCTATTGAAATTTTTAAGTTTATACCATTAAGGGTATATTTGGCTCAATGGAGGGGAAATATATTAATAGAGGGAAAGAGAGGAGTGGGAAGAAGAAGGATTTTATTATTATTTTGTTTGGATTAATATTAAGGGAGGGGAGGTGATCCATTTTTATATTATCTTGTTTAGTTCAATAAGGGACGGGAGGAAAAATATTTTTATATAGATAAATTTACCTTATATTATTTTATAAAATATTTTAATAAAATATAATATCGGGGATAAGATTATGATATTAAAAAAATTATAGATATATTAATATTATAAAATAATAATATCACACATTCTTTCTAAATTTTCCCAATTTTAGAGGTGGGGTAAAATTAAGGAGGGGAGGGGAAATTTTAAAATTTTTTCTCTCCCTTCCTAAATATTTTAATGAGCCAAATAAAGAGAAGTTAACAAAATCTCCCCTCTTCTCTCCCCTTCCTCCCAAACCCCCATACAAAACGAACCCTTTTATTTAGACAGAACATATCTTATCACAATAATAAACATCAGACCAGTTCCCTCACTGCATGAGTTATGAGAAGAGGGTAAGCATTAATGCCACTCAATTAGTAGAGCACAAGTTGTTTATATAGTATATGCAGTCACTTGGTTACCCTCAACTTTTGGTATACCACAAACTAAAATACATATTACATTGATAAAATACAGAATTAAATATGATTATGGCATACCATTAAAGGGAGCCAATATGTTATACTCATCGGTCAGTGAATGAAATGCTCAATCTTTCCTGCTCACAGCAGCTAGCGCTTGAATGATAATTCTTTTTCTTTTCTTTTTTGATTGGAATGATAATTCTTTTTCTCCCTCCTCATATTGCCACTAAGAGAGACTTCATTGTGGGATCATAGTTCTATAATTTATTCTACCGCTTTGTTATACTTTAAAAAATAAGTAAGATTATAAAATTTTAATAAAAAATATAAAATAAAAGAGTAATAAAAATTAATTAAAAAACTTTTGATACCACCTCTCTAATTTTTGTTGGGTCAAACTTACAAAAAAAATTTCTTTTTAAATCTCTCATATCAAACCAGTAGTTAAAATATAGGGTGAAAAAATAAAAAAAAGTGTAGATTTTTTTTAATATAGATTTTTTTGAAAATAAGTTAGGCTCATTTATTATTTAAAGATAAGATGATGTCTCTTTTTCTTTTAAGCGATATTAATATTGAGTAGAGTGATCCATTAATTACCTTTACGTATAAATTTAAACACTCAAAAGTTAGAATGTCTCCCCAAATAAAGTGACTAAAACTACAATAAAATAATACTCTCTAAAAATTGAATACGCTCTTCTAAATGATCGTATATCTCCCAATTTTTATGGACTAAACTTACAACCATAAATGGAAAAAAGTATAGAAGCCAAATCTAAATAAATTTTGTTGAGTGCTTTAAATATTTTGTTGGGATCCATGACAATGGATTTAACTTAAAATAAAAATAAAACTAGTGAAACTAGTTAGGCATTGTTTAATTGGAGATTTTTCTAGGGGAGGAGAGACGAGATATAAATGTGTTTATTTGAAAAAATAGAGGGAAGGGGATGTAATTTTTTTATCTTTATGTACTCCCCTTCCGTCTCCTACCTCCCATTCAAAAGTATGAGTTTTTGAAGAGAATATAATTTTTTTATCTAATTTTGATTAAATTGTCTTGTATATATTTTTAATATTCTAATTATACTCTATTGAAACCTTTTTTTATCTATTTTTTTATTTTTACTTTGATTGCTAAAGTCTAATAAATATGATAAATAATTTATATATTATATTAAGATACATAAGAATTATAAAATTAATAAATAACAATGTTAAAATTTTATTAGCGAAAGTGATTAAAATTATTATTCAAGTCATAAATTTTATTATAGAGTAGTAAATGATTAAATTAATTATTTACAATTAAATTGTTATAAATATTAGTAAATATCTTAATAAAAGTAGTTAAAATTATTGTTTAAGTGATAAATCTCATTGTAGAAGTATTGAATGATCAAAGCAATTACTTATTACTAAGTTGGTACATAAAGTAATAAATATTTTAATATAAATGGTCAAAATAATTGTTCAAGTGATAAATTTTATTGCAAAAGTAGTAAATGGCCAAAATAATTGTTATATAGAGTAATACATGTCTTAACAAAAATAATCAACGTCATTATTTAAATTGTAAATTTCATTGTAGGAGTAATAAATGGCCAAATCAATTATTTATTTTAGGAGCAATTTCATCTTTTCTCTCAAAATTTAAAAAAAAAATATTGGAACTTATGCCTAACCTGTCATTTTATATATTCAGATACTTTTTTTGACATTTTGAAATTCATACGGTTTTTTCTAATTTTTTCCCTTAATAATGTGATCATTAATAATTTTTTTTATCCTGAAAACAATGTTTTACTGTTTTGGTTTTTAACATTGGGCTGAACAGTTCTTCATGGGTTCAATGATTCCGTTTGGCTATTACTCATTTTGATCACAAATGGAATGGGAAGAGTGTAGGTTTCTTCTTCTAATATTATTCAATGTTATTTGATTTTTCAATTTTATAAAGATTTTTTTTTCAGTTTTATAATTTTAATACAGTTAGTCTGAAATGATTGCGATATTAAAATAATATATAAAGAAAGTTAAAAAAATGCTTTTGTTCTCTTCTACGTAGGCTTCATATTGATATGGGTACTCTTTATTTGTTCAATGTCATAAAGTAATTGATAAATATTATCACAATACTATCTTTTCGACCGCATTACAATTTTTGTTTTGACCTTCAATAATATTACAATATTACTACAACATACCCAAAAAAATTACTATTTTTCTACATTATATTTGTTCAATGGCATTAGCAATTTTGTTGGAAAAAAATGATATTAGTAATTCTTGTACACTAAATTTAAAAAAGCTAAAATCTATAAAACTCTTAAATTTTAAATTAGTTATATATAACTTTTATCATCTTTAAAAATTTAAATAAAAGACTCTAATATTTTATATTTTAATTATTAATTTTTTTATAATTAAAATTATTATTAAAGTGGATAGTTTTTATCATTTAATATTATTTATTATATAACATATCATTTAAAAAATAATTTTAAAATTTTTTATATACTTAAAATAAAATATTTAAAAAATATAAATTATTTAAAAAATTTAAAATATTTATTTGACCAACCCTTTCTTAAATTGAAATAGAATAAAATGCTTAAAAATTACATGTTAAATGTTATTTTTTAAATGATATAGTATATAATAAAAAATTAAAAAATATAAAAATTGTTAATTTTAATAATAATAACTGACCTAAAATTTTAAAAAAATTATATATTTTTTCCAAATAAAAATTATATATAAATTATAAGTTTAATTGATCTTCGTAGCTTCTGGAAAACCAAAACTTGAAAAATGAGTTGTTCAGCAACGTTTTTTTCTTTTAAAATCTAGTGTTTTTTTTTTTTACATTTTTCTGTAAGTATATTTTGTTTTTTTAACTTTGCAAAAAGTTTATTTTGAGTGTTTAATTTTATAAAATATATTTTTAATTTTTTTAGTTTATTAAAAAATACCAACATATTTTAGATGTTTTAATAATAATAATAATTAAGAAAAACAATTAACAGTGTAAGTAGTTTAGAACCTTTTCTTCGACTTCACGAATTTGACAATTGACATCGACGATCCCTCCATCAAAATTAGTTCAATATTTCATTGGAACTGTCGAAACACAGATCGGCAATTGGCAAGAGCGAATAGGCAGGAATGAGCTTCGTTGTTCATGCTATTCTCATTCTTCTCATCTTCTTCTCAGCAGCTTCGTCTTCTGCTACTTTCACCGGAAATGGAAAAGAAGAACAAACGAAGCGAGTCATTTGGGCCAAAGGAGGCCCTGATTCTGTGGTTTGGGTGGTTCAGCTCTCCGATCTTCATTTCAGCGTCCACCATCCCGATAGAGCTCTCGACTTTCGCAATTTCATCGGTCCTGCTCTTTCCATGATCAATCCTTCACTCGTCCTCGTCACCGGCGATCTCACAGGTTCCTTTTAGATGCTTATTTGGTTATAAAATGAGATTTGTGTTAAGTTGTTGATTTAAGCTTTGTGTAAGAATTAGGATTTGGAAGAGTTTATGGATTTGTGTGTTGACCGTTGTTTATATCTTTTTGCTACCCAGATGGCAAAAGCAAGGATTTGCTGACAATGAAGCAAAATGAGGATGAATGGAAAGAATACCAGAATGTAATGGAAGACGTTATCAAAAGGAGTGGACTCAATAAGGAAGTTTTCGTTGACCTTAGGGGCAATCATGATAATTTCGGTGTTCCAGTCGTTGGTGGTTCATTTGATTTCTTTTCCAAATACAGCATCAATGGGCAGTTAGGCCGAAGTGGGAGAATCACTAGTGTCACTGTTGAGGTTAGCGATTCCCTCCAGTCTTCATTCTATGAAAATTTCTAGTTCCTAATAAAGCACATAACCTTCGCGGGTGAAAGTAATGAAATGGGCAAAGTAAAATCTAACCATAGGTGGATTATGTGGAATTATATAGGGATACAATTGAGAGACTGTCATTCATTTTCACATCAAGGTTTATTCTATTTTTGATGCGAAAGATATTGACTTCAAAATATTTTATAATGACTTCATACACCATGCCTATAATTATCCATTCTTCTGTTTGGATTTGAAGAAGTTTTATTTTAGTCCAATGCTCATTTTGCAGACAGAGCATTGAATCATTATGGATAGTAATATTGGAGTAACAAGAAAAGAAACAATCTGAATCCTAAAAAGTTCTGCTGGAAATTGAACTCCTTTCTGATTGGACTAGACAAATGGGGGTTCACAAGTTGTAGTTCTATAAGCTGATATGTTATATTGCTTGATAATATGAAGCTTTTCCTTACTCATGCACGTGCGTTCCATCGTACAGACTCAGGAGCGGAGGCATCTCTTTGTTGGGTTTGACAGCACTATGTCAGTTGGTTTACGAGGTCCAACGAATCTTTTTGGGCATCCCACTGACGAATTGCTGAATGATCTAGATTCACAGCTCTCACATTGGAATTCTCAGAGTCAGTCAGAAAAACCAGTTTCCAAGATATCCTTTGGGCATTTTCCACTTTCATTCTCCACACCCTCAGGTTCTGGAAGGACCTTGGAAGATGTTTTCCTTAAGCATTCAATATCGGCTTACCTGTGCGGGCATCTCCATAGTAGGTTTGGTAAGAATTTAAAGCGACACCATCAGTTGAGCCATCATATTTCATCCCTCCAGAAGTTTTTTCAGTTTAACATGCACCAAATGTCATTTGGAAGTAATGTGAACTGTTCGATTGAGGCCCCATCAATCCAAGAATTTTGGGAGTGGGAGATGGGTGATTGGCGAAGGAGAAGAGTCATGCGAATTTTGTCCATTGATAGTGGCCATGTATCATTTGTTGATGTCGATTTCATGGCAGGGACCAAAACGACAATTATATTGCCCACTTTTCCTCTAGATTCACGCACTATGTTGACATCTTTGTACCATCACAAGTATGAATGTCAACCTGTCACCCTTTCATCTTTTGAATCAATAAGAGTTCTAGTTTTTTCCATTTCTCCAATTGTCTCAGTTGTGGCCAGGGTCTATGACTCAAGATATGGAAATCTTGATTTAGTTTTGGAAGCACGTATGATCAGGCATGCTGATGAGACCTCCAGGGGAGTCCTCTATGTTGCTCCATGGAATTACCAAGCATTTGAGGATGCATCTCCTGATAGATATTGGCTTCAAATTGAAGCAACTGACATCATGAACAGATCAACTTTGACTGAATTAAGGCCATTTTCTATTAACGGTCATAAGTTCAAGCTTTCTTGGAGCTGGAAGGAGTTTTTTGTTATGGGTTGTCAATGGGCTGCCTTGTATTACCCACTGTTCCGGTCTTCCTACATTCTTCTGTTCTTTCTTCTTCTTCTTCCAACCATTCTACTTATTTTTCAAAAGAAGCTTTACACTTACAAGAACTTTATTGCTACCAAAGGTCTTGGCAATGGTGTATTATGGGTTCAGGAGTTCAGGAGGATTCGCACGTTATGGTTTGGTTTTATCGGATACTCATTTTATCTTATATTATTCCCCTGGTTTATTGGTCAAGTTTTTACAGAAGGGAACAACAGGGGATACATGACCTATATGGGTTGGGTTGTTAAGAACCCCAATGAAATATGGAATCATGATTATATTGGATCTCCAGATATTATGGTGATTGTTCTTCCTCATCTATTCTTCGTGCTAATTCCATCAATTTTGCTTGCTGCTGCTCTGACTGTGGAGAGAGGGATTTATCGGGAACATATTTTATCACGTTCAGGGAAGAAAGTGGATGATCATGATCCAAAGATTCAAAGAGCTTTATCAAATGATGAACAGAGAAGCAGGCTTTCAAATTTCTGTTTAGGCAAGCGACCATTTCGGACGATTATCTGTTTGATGTGCTTGGCAATATGTTGGAAGCATTTTATGGTAAGGCTACTTTAACAAATACTTAGCAGTGTGATGTGTAAAGGTGTACATCATAGGGAATAGAATATTACCCAGGAGCCAAAAGATAAACTAGCAAAGAATATTTTGCATTAAAATAGAGAAATGAACATCCTTTAAACATGGATGACAGTTGCACCCCTATATAGTTTGTTTCATGAATAATTTTACTCATAGTTTTCATTTATCAAGAGTAGAAAGGATCTCACATGTTTTGGATACCTGCATTTTCAGTCTAAAAAATGAGCTAACATCCACTATCATTAGGAATTAGAGTGAGGATCGCTATCAGTATTTCAGGCAATTTTGCTTGACGCTTTCTTTTTCCATTTTTTAATTCCTACTAAGTAATAGTAGCAATTTGATCCCTTGACATGAAACATGTGTCAATTTAATTGGTGTCATCTGAGCTTCTAGCTCATTGGCTTTTCCTAGATTATTTTGTTTGATAAATTTGTTCGTTATTCCCATGCAGAATTGCAGAACTCTGATGAAAGCCTATGAGATGAATCCAATTCTCCATTTCCTGGGTTATGGTATCTCAATTCCCATCTTGTTGGCATTTGCTATCTATGGAACCAGAGGTATCCAATGAGACTTATTCAAAAGGTTCACAGTTACCCCAACTGGACCTAACCCTGCTTATTTTGAGCTGTGGCTTACGACTGCAGAGGATAAACTCTCGTGATTGCCATTAAACATTAACTTGAAGTGATCCGTAGGGTTGAGGTTGGACCCTTTGCTTAGTACAGCTTCAGCAATATCAATTATTCGTTTGATGCGCACACTGTCATTGTGGATTTGCACAAATCGATACCTTACAAGCCTGCACTGTGAAGACTGAATCTGAAACAGCTCATAGGTACATCTCTTGCGCTAAAAATAGGTACTAGAAACCAATAGAAACTGAGTAAATGGTTTTTTTTTTTTTCACCAAACCTTTTTGTAATTCCAACTTAATCTATAAGGTTAGAGAGTGTCTATTTGCGCAATTGATCCCCCTTGTCTATTGATACCATACAAGCCTCCATTAATCTCAAGCAGTTCTTAGATACTGTTTTATTACGAATATAAACTAAACTGAATGAATGTCCCAAGACACTTCAGTTTTTTTTCAATTGATTCCTAGCTTCCTAGAATTGAACATATTAGCCAAGAATGCATTTGGAGTGTGATGTATCCTTCGTTACATGTCTCTCCATTTGAAACTTGTCTTGACTACACAATGACCTTGTCCATCATCTTCAGCTGTTACGCAGATAACCTTGGTGGCTGCTTATTTTACTGTCCAGGTGTGTTAGTCTGGGCGAGATAGCCGTTAATCCAAACGAAAGATGAAGTGTGATGCCAACTTTTTTTTTTTATTTGGAAGGCCATGCCACTAATGGTTAGAGGATACTAAGTGAGATTGAACTTCCTATTTACAGGGAAGCTTTTAATACCACTAAGTTACGAATTCATTGGCTTGTGATGTCGACTTTGGCATGTAACAATAAAACTAATCCAAATTTTTTCATAAAGGTGAATACACGATAATTTGGAGAGAGAGAGAGAGATGGGATGTTGAATGCAAAGATAATGTTAGTCTACACAATTTACATTATTATGTAACTTCTCCGAATATATAAATATATAAAGATTCAATTTGTAATAGAAAAATCAGAATTTGGGCTAAAATCAGGAGAGCAGGAAAGTGAAAAAGAGATGGAACTTGTGCTATAAGCTTGATGATCTGTTTCATTTTTCACAAATAATGCAGATTAACTTGACAACCATCAACTGTATACAAATGAATTCGCAAGCTGCTGTAAAATGTCCCAGTTCTTAAGTGGGAAGCCCCCCCATGGAATATTTTAAAGTTAATGTTGATGGGTATTGACAAAGGCTGGTTGTTGAGACTATAATAAGAATTGAATTGTGGGTTTTATATATACTATTGATTCTTGTATTATTACTGAGGCTGAACATCAGGTAATCTTTAAGGGTTTATAGTTAGTATGGGATTTGGGTGTCAAGAAAATTATCTTGAAGTCCGATGCAAAAATTATAGCTCGATTATGGGGACAATCTATTGATGTTGCAGATTCCTTCCTTCCTTAGCCTTGAATGGGATGTTCAAATTAAATACATTCTAAAGAAGTATAATCAAATTGTTGACACATTAGCTAAACAAGAATTATCCAGATCATATTTTTTAGGAGTTTGCCCTCCAAATTTGGAGACAATAGTATCTAAAGAAAGGTTAAGAATTGTTTCCCTATAGTTAAGTTTATTGTAAGTTGGGTTTAATCATCACTTGTATAATTTTTTTTTTTTTTTGCCTGTAAAAACTACCTAAAAGTAGTATAGGAATCTGATGTCGATGTACATAACCTCGATCCTGAGTAAACTAGAAAGAATTACAGAAGAAAGAAATTCAGCCAAACAACAGGAACAATGTGCATCTCAAATTCCTGTATGTAACAACTCAAGAAATTCAGCCTTCCTGCGTTTCACCTTCTAACTTTCTAAGGATAGGGCTCTGCTCACCTTTAAACCTTTCGAGGTTAACATATTGAGGTTAAAAGAGAGGGCTATAATTACCCCTGACAACCAAAATCCTTCGGCCTTTCGTGAGAACTGGGCATGAGAAGCAAGTCATAGACCTCTCCATCAGCTCGAGCTTCCCGCTCAGGTTGCCGGCAATACAACACTTTGTACATAGTTATATGAGCAAGCTTCACATTTCCAGTTCCCATCTTCATCCAGCAATTCCAGAATCATTTGATCTGGGTGTTACAGGCTCCTCCCTCCCCTTTTTCCCGCTATAGCTTCTTCCTAAGCTCTTTGAGCCTGCATTTCTGTTGGTTGGAACGTGAGAGGTCACATCTGATAAACCATTCTCCAAAGCTTTTACTAAATTCTCAAAGAAGGTCCGTGTCACACTGCATTTGTTGCATTATACCGGTAAATCAGAGTGAAATATTAGGATACAGTAAATTGGATCCTCTACAGTCATATAGTTACGCAATAATAATAAGGCTTCTGTAACTATGCTACTTGCAATGCCTAACTATTCTGGAATATATAGTCCAATCCTTTTAGTATGTAATTGCAGGCTTTGAAGTTAAAATCAAACAACGCAATTCCATTACTGCACTAAAGCCTCACCTGGTTAGTCCAGAAAGTTTAGTGCGGAAACAGTTAAAATCTCTTTCTGGATTCTTTTCAGTGAGATATATCTCCAGTTCCTTCTCAGCGCACTGATGCAGTCGTTCCAATCCAGCCTCAGCTTCACCTGCACAAAACATGAACGTGGCTTACTTCTAATTACTGAATTGTTTTCTATTTTTAGAATTAATTAAAAAATATAAGAGTCTAAAACAGCCATACAAATTTTATTTTTGCTTAAATATGAAAACTTCAAACCCCTACATTAACAAGAGTTAAATTTAGGCAAATATCTGCAACACTTTATCATTCATTAAATATGATAACTTGTAGTTTCGCAAAATTAAAACTATAGAAACGAGAATAGTCACTTTGTATCATTGCCATTGCTTAAAACTCAGTAAAAAAATTCTGGTAATGATTTCCACCAACTACTACTAACAGATAGTTAACAACAAAATTATTAATGTAAAATATTTAAAAGAAACTTCCTTTGTAATCTGTCTTCCTTGTGGGACATGCAGGATTATTGATTAGCTCACAGAAATAAGAGAATCCATAAACTCAGAAAAGGGGTTTCCGCGTAATTTCCTTAATAAGGTAAGAGCATACCTTGCAAGTATTCAAAAAACTCTCTCTTAGCCTTCTGCTTGTCAGGTATATAGTAGCCATAGGCATATGTCCATTTCAAAACTCGTCTGCATTCAACGATCTGCATACACAATTTATTTACTTAGAAAACGTTACATTTTCATCCTTTTAATAGTTATAAATATACCTGTAACCAGGCCTCTGTGATGAATTTTAGCTGTGATTCAGGTTGACACTGCAAGTCACTGAGCTTCTCAAGCTGCAGCAATAGATACTGATTAGCATAGCTCTGAATTTACTGAAGCAGAAAAGATTGTCACATTTCTATTAGGAGTTTCATTTTTTGGTTGTTTGGACATCAATTATCCACGTGCAGGAGCCTATATTGCTATATATTGGATTCCCTTCACTTTTTCATCATTGAAATTGATTGAATATACTTTTTATATTTTCCCCTTTGTTCTTCCTTTGGTTTATACACTACTCTCTCTCAAACCCTCACCCAACCTCTGAATCTCAATTAAATTGCTAACAGATGTTTCCACCAACAAGTTGGCCAGGGTTTTGTACAGATTTCACGGAGTAAAATGGGTTTGATCGCATTCTACACATATCTAAAGTAGTTCCCAACAAGCTGCAGCATGTTCGAAACATAAAATCATTGGAATTAAAAATTCAAGACAGCCATAGGGTATTATTGTTTTATTGGATATAATCCTTGCACAATTAGGACAAGAGTCTAAATCCTAATTAATATCTTTGATTGAGCTAAATTAAATCTATGTAAAATCTGTGCCAGAAACATGATGTGCACTACAGTTTACCATGTACTTGAGTTTCTCGTTAGAGACGACCCTATAAGCCTACCAGTACCATTGGCAGTGGAAGAAACAACTACAATAAGAAGATTCCTTACGTGCACAGTTTGCATTTGCTCTAGGTCTGCAAGAGCTTTCTGTCTGGACTGCAATGAGTAAAGCATACACTAAGTACATCAAGCAGGCATAAGAAATAAAATTTAACAGAAATCATCTATTATAATATCTCACAATCAACTGCAATCTGCAACTTTTCACGCCTTATCCGAGCTAATAACAGAGGAAACTAGATACAATTCTTTTTTGGTTAAAAAAACAATAAAGCAACTAGCACTTACTGATTGATTGGTTGCCCATCTTTCATAATAGTGATAATATCTTTCAAGAGAGTTCTTGATTATCTCTCTTTGTTGTTCCGCCTCTTGAAACTGTAAATAACAGCATTAATTCAAAAGACTTTCAACAGCATTGGTTCTGATGTGTCATTGTCTAACTATTCTGGATTTGCGGTATACCTCTTTATCTGCTTTTGCTTCTTCATAACGATTACATGCATAAAAACCACCTGTTGTCTCACCATGCTCAGACCATGGACCAAGGCAAAGCCTGCAAACACATGTAATCAACTTCACTGAGATGAGCTGAACAAAACTTTAACTGTCATCTTTTCTTTTTCACCCATATCTTTCCACCGGCAGAGAATATTATGAATAGTAAATGTGCTTCATCAATGAAAAACTTAAATTAGAAGAGGAAGGAAAAAAAATACATATTTGGTCCTTTAACTTTTATTACACGTTTCATTTTAGTCTTTTAATTTTATAAAGGATCTTTGTCCCATGCTAATTTCTCTCTCTACCCTGATGCCTCTAGTAAGACTCAACCCTCCTGTGAACACTGCAAGAAAGGTGGGACACACTCCTGAAAAATGCTGAGATATCTATGGCAAGCCAGTTGATTGGAAGCCTCATAAAAACAAGCCACGAGCTCACCAAACCTCAAATGAATCAGCATATGCACCATCCCCATCTGAGCCATCCACATCCTTCAGTCAAGAGCAACTAAATCAGATTGCACGTATGTTCAGAAGCCTTCAAGCTTAACAACATCCTCACGGATCTGCATCCATGGCTCATAAAGGTATAATTCCCATTGATTTACATACCTCTCTTCCTCCATCACAATGGATTGTGGATACAGGGGCCTCTGATCACATGACATCCAATGAAAAGATATTTGTCACCTACCATCCCTTAGCAGGAAATAAGAAAATCGCTACTGCTACCGGCACTCCTTCACCCATAGCAGGCATCGGTTCTGTAACTATCTCATATTCTTTGCATCTTGAATCAGCACTTCATGTTCCTCATTTAGCTTGTAACCTGCTTTCTATAAGCAAATTGACAAAACAAGCAAACTGCTCAGCTCACTTTTACTCTACTCATTGTGATTTTCAGGATCTCATATCGGGGAAGATGATTGGTTCTGCTAAGGCGTATGATGGTCTTTACTGTCTCGACACATCTACCGTGAGTGCATTATGGTCTAAGATCACCACCTCTACACCCAACCCCACCTCTGATGAGGAGTTTTTCCTTTTATGGCATAAAAGACTAGGTCATCCTAGTGTTCCCTATTTACAAAAGTTATTTCCCCAGTTATCTATCAATAAAAGTTCTTTTGTTTGCGATACTTGTGCTCTTGCTAAACATCACCGTGTTTCCTTTCCTCCTGTTCCGTACAAACCGTCTTTCCCTTTCTCCATTATTCATAGCCATGTATGGGGTCCCTCTAAGATCCCTAATCGCACTCGGACCAAATATTTTGTCACGTTTATTAATGATCATACTCACATGTGTTGGGTCTATCTCTTAAAAGATAAATCTGAGGTCACTAATGTTTTTATCGAATTCTATGGTTTTGTCCAAAACCAATTCAATACTTCCATCAAAGTTCTTTACACCGATAATGACACTGAATACTTCAATAGTTCTTTTCACGCTTTCCTGTCTGCCAAAGGAATTGTTCATAATAGCAGTTGTCCCTATAGTCCTCAGCAAAATGGGGTTGCAGAACGAAAAAATAAACACATTCTTGAGGTTGTTAGGGCTCTCTTATTTCAGTGTCATATTCCTTTGTTTTATTGGGGGGATGCCATCCAAACCGCTATTCAGCTCATTAATCGTCTTCCTAGCCGTATTCTTTCTTTCACCTCTCCAATTGCAGAATTACAAAAAAACTCACGTTGTCTCTCACTTACAGTCTTCTCTTCCGCTACGTGTCTTTGGATGCATTGTTCTTGTTCACATTCATCATCCTCCCTCAAAGTTCCATCCCCGTGCCACTAAATGTGTCTTCTTAGGCTACTCCTCCTCCTAAAAAGGTTACAAATGTTTTGATCCTGTGTCCAAACACCTATTTGTTACCCGCAATGTCACCTTCGTTGAACACCAGTCATATTATCCCAAGTCTTCGATTCCGGGGGAGCGTTGGAATGAATCTCAACCTGTGGAACCCATTGTACCCATTTCCCCCACACCACATGAATTCTTATAGCCTCCAGACGGATCTGAACAACAAAGATGGGGAAAAATGTACTCACGCCGACATCATAGAGGCTACGACCATCATATCGCTGAGGTAGAACCAGTTCCTGAACCGTTGGTAAATCTTGAACATGGTGACGCTAATCGGGAGCTTCCCATTGCATTGAGAAAACCACCACGGACATGTACAAAGCATCGTATCGAAAAGTTTGTTTCTTATGCCTCTCTTGCTCTGAGTTACCATGCTTTTGTAACTAACCTTGACAGCATCAAGATTCCTAACAATGTACATGAGGCCTTGGCTGTCCCAGAGTGAAAACAGGTAGTGATGGAAGAAATGCAGGCCTTGGAAAAAAATAGGACTTGGGAGATAGTGCAGATGCTTTCAGGAATAAAACCCGTAAGCTGCAAGTGGGTGTTCAGTCCCAAATACAATGCTGATAGTACTTTAAACAAGTTGAAAGCTAGACTAGTTGCTCGGGGGTTTACGCAAACACAGGGTATTGACTACAACGAAACCTTTGCACTTATAGCGAAACTCAATACCATACGGGTTCTCTTCTTGATAGTAGCAAATCTAGATTGACCCCTAGAACAACTTGATATTAAAAATGCTTTCCTCAATGGAGATTTGAAAGAGGAAGTATATATGACACTCCCACCAGGTTTTGAGGAAGGAAGACAGAACCAGGTGTGTAGGCTGAGAAAATCTATCTATGGGCTAAAACAATCACCATGTGCCTGGTTTGACATATTTTCTAGTGTTCTCAAGGTTGAAGAGTATCAGCAAAGTTTATCTGATCACACTATGTTTGTATCCTGTCGTAATAACCTTATCACTATTATCATTGTCTATGTGGATGATATTATTGTCACAGGAAATGATACTAAGGAGATTGATCGAATCAAGGTAGCCCTGAATCATGAATTTGAATTTGAAGTCAAAGACCTTGGTAAGTTGAAATACTTTCTCGATATGGAAGTAGCAAGATCCAAGGATGGTATTTATGTTTCTCAGAGAAAGTATGTTC
This sequence comes from Leucaena leucocephala, assembly GCA_037074615.1. Classification (NCBI taxonomy): domain Eukaryota; kingdom Viridiplantae; phylum Streptophyta; class Magnoliopsida; order Fabales; family Fabaceae; genus Leucaena; species Leucaena leucocephala. The sequence continues at coordinate 20,202,473 of CM073542.1, read as the reverse complement.
TTAATCTACTCAAGGAAACAGGAATATTTGGGTGTAAACCTACTAAAGTCCCTATCAGCACAGTGAAACAAAAGAAAAAGAAATCTATAGTAGAAACTGACAGAGATGTGAGTAAGCAGAAGAAATGAGTCAGGGATGAAATGGGAACAGACAAAGAAAGATGTCAACGGCTAGTTGGGAAACTCATTTATCTCTCTCACACACGTCCTGATATCGCTTTTGCAATGAGTGTTGCCAGTCAACATATGCATGATCCACGGAAGAAACATATGGACTCAGCCTACAAGATATTACAATACCTAAAAGGTACTCCTGGCTATGGGCTATTCTTTAGAAAGAGCAAAAATATATCAGTAGAAATCTACACCGATACTGATTGGGCAGGATCACAAGATAGTCGATCAACTTCTGGCTATTGCACATTTGTGTGGGGAAATCTTGTCACTTGGCAGAGTCAGAAACAGAAAGTAGTAGCTAAAAGTAGTGCAGAATCAGAATTACAAGCCATTGCTCAAGGAATCATGGAGGGTTTATGGTTAGCAAGAGTTGCAAAAGAAACTCATTTGAAGATAGATGCTCCATTGAAGTTATTTTGTGACAACAAGGCCGCCATAAATATGGCCTTGAACCCTATTCAACATAGCAGAACTAAACATGTGGAAATAGACAGACACTTCATTCGTGAGAAAGTAGAAGATGGGACTATGTGCCTCACCTACATACCTACAAGGTTACAAACTGCAGATATCCTCACCAAGGGATTACTAGAAGGAATATTTGAGCAACTTATAGGCAAGTTGGACATGGTCAATATCTATGATCCAACTTGAGGGGGAGTGTGGGAATATCCTAAAATATCTAGATTATTATTATTAGGATATCATTGTTAGAGATATCATTGTTATTATTAGAAATATATCATATTTGATTTAGATGTAGTTAATAGGGATTTTATTTTGTAATTATTAGAGATTTGATTTTATCTTGGTGTATCTTAATTGATTCTCAAGCACTGTGTATATATATGAGGCATATGTCAAAGCAATGATCATTGGACTATTTCAAGACATAATTCTTCACCTGTGCTTAAATATTTTTTGTCCAACAAGAGGCATCAAGTCTTACATATGATCTATATAACTATACTTGACACCTGTAAGTGACATTTATGAAGAAGTGCAGATGTAGACTAACCAGCAAAACTCATACTTGCAGGGTGGTGTGCAAGTCATATGCATACAACCTTGGTTTTTCTCAATTGGCCGTTTGCAGCTTGGACAAGGTTTTGAATTGGCCAATATCCTGAAATTCACATAGGCAAATAGTTCAGCGATGCTGGGAATCTAAATTCAGGCGTGATGACTGAATAACCATTATGAACCATCACCAATCAAAATTGTCAGATTATAATAAATCTACCCTTGAACCACATAATAGCTTAAACTTATGAGTTGAACTGATTTCAGACACAGTAATAATAGTCTCTATGATGAAGTGGTCCGGAGTTTAATTCTACATTATCTTAAATCTTAATTAAAATTAAATTGCACAAGGCATGACGTGATTGCGTTTTATCCACATGCCTGAAGGAGGTCATGCAAGGGGTTCATAGAAGATTATTTCCAGATTATGAAAAATAACAAAAGCATTTATATGAGAAGACGGGAGAAACAGGAGACCCAGAGAAGAGGATTGGGGAAAATATAATAGGAATAATATCTCAATTTATGTCCAATCAAATCATCCAGGAGCCAAATGCTACAAGCCTCAGTTGAATCAAGTGAAGAATACATAAATACAACAGGGAGGGCAATAGCTATAAGGTATAGAATAATTCAAAAATCAGTGTCAACAAGCACAAACCAGATTATATTCTATGTAACAAGCATGAATAATTGAAGTTAACTTTTTTGTGACAACTTTTTCCCACCTAGTGTGACGTGTGTGTGTGTGTGTGAGAGAGAGAGAGAGAGAGAGAGAGCAAAGAAGCGTACCAATTCATATTTTCAGATTCAGCACTATTCTTCAATATCCATTTGGTGACAGTATCACAATCAACAGGCCTATGTGCTTCTTCAGTGCACTGCAAGGTCAAATTGAGACATAAAGAGCCAACTGCCAAGGAAAAAAAACATGCATTTAACAATTATATTAATTGTTAAGACTTACATTCCAGCAAAAACTACATGAGCACTTGCACGTAACATCATAGCTTCCACTACCGGAAGCAAAGTCCACAGCAAAATCACATCCAGGAGCAGGGCACCATTTGGTCTAGAACATTATCAACGAAAAACATTTAAATCCATATAAAAAACAGTTTATGTAAATTAATAAACCAAAACTCTACTTAATATTATTTGTTTCAAATTCATTTTTCTAAGCAGGTACAGAACTCATTGAATACAGGTTAAACAATTCCCAAGAGGAATCATACTCCTCTCCGTCCCCTCTCCCTTTCAAAAATACAGAGATCACCCAGTAACAATGATGCTGTCATTGGAGTCATGCCTCTTTATACCCACATAAAGCTACTTGGAAATTATACATCCACAAATGGCTTCAATGAATATGATAAGTTAATCTTGAAGATGTAGGAAGCCATTTAGATGGCCATATAAAGTGAAAGATACGGATGCATCAGAAGAAAATGTAAGAAAATGCATAAAACAAAATAGAGCAAGAGAAAATGAACTAATGCTGAAGGCACAACATGATAGCACGTCTTAAATTATCTTCAATGTGCAGGTATGATGTATAATTATGAATCACAGTCATGTAAATTTGAGATATAAAAGATAACACCTCAGTGTCCGTGACAAGGGAAACAGACGAAAAGGAACTTGAAAACTTATACCAATGAATATCGCATCAAATTTCCGACATGGAATTACCTTTTTGTTGTCCTCAACATAAGACCAGATAAAATAAGTACCGTACTTCTCCTTCTCCTCATCAGAAGCCAATAAATTGATAACATCTTCACCAACAGCAGCATCACATGATGGATCAGGACACCGCAACGACAAACATCCAGGACCGCCACCGATGGCTACACTGATATAACCTATAAAGAAAAATAAATACAAAACTGGAATGACTCAAGCTAATGCCTTGAAATCAGATTTCTAACAAAAACAGATTGAGAGGCTTTTCTTTTTTAAAAAAAGTTTAAATTTTTCATATATGAACATGCAAGAAACATAATAAAATTTGCAAGATATCACAAAATCATATGGGCAATGGTAATTTCAACAAAAAAAAATGAAAAGAAAAGAAAAACTCAGCAAATGAAAATATGTATTAACTATAGAAAATTCCAACTAGCTACGTGCCTATAAGGCCTCATCTAGATTGTTGCTTGAACGGGGCCATATGATTAGGCACCGGCAGAGCACACATAATGTTTTTTTTATATCCAAGATTCACCCTTTGAATAACCACTTGTAAAAGAATAGCAGCTGCTTAAAAAATAGTAAAGTAACTTTTCAATTAGAGATTAAAATTTGTTTTAGAATGTGATACTAATGCCCTCAACAGCTAACTATGAGGTAAGAGAACTCCCTTAGATACCCAAAGTTAATCTAATAATACATAATGTGGGAATTAGGCATCCCATACTATCTTATTCTCCATTGGATACCAACTCTTAAAATTAACATTCTGTGGAGTAGCCACTTCATTGTTCGCAAATTTTATGAATGTTTCTGTCAATTTAAATTAGCATTATTTAAAAAGTAATCATATTTTAAAGAGATTATTCATGATAAATGGTGGTTGGAGGAAAAAGCTAGTGATAACAATAGGGCCAATATACGACAGGTGCTAGAAATGTGGAACCTATCATGCATCACTCCAGAACAGGGGTGCCTGATAAGCACCTAGGTTCAATTTTCTTGCAAAATTACCACAGCTTTCTTTTGATATCCGGAAGGTTTTCTATTTTCAAGATTGATTTTAAGGATACATTTAGAATTGAAATTCACCAAGCCACTATACTAAGTATGGTTGAAAGAGTAATCACCAAAATCCACCACCAAAGATGAGTCCTAAAATATACAAGCAAGGTTATTTCTAGTCCTCTTAAACGAAGCAGTAGCCATCTTGGTGAAACACTTACTTCTCTTGGATAAGCACATTCCATTAAATGATTGGCTTTACATGTCACAAACTACTCCCAAAAGAAAAATAATGACAAATTAAAGAAAGGTGGAGTTGAGATTAAATTATGTATAAAAAAGGCTGTTTTCTAAAGGAAGGGAAAAGGGGATACTAGTAGATCGGATCATGCGAGGGCATGGTTTCCACCACAATATAGCCAATAGAAAGGCATAAAGGAAAAGGTATAAACAAGCTCATCAGCTCATCAAAGCCTTCACAACTCTGCATGTCTACCAGGGATAATCACATAAGAAAAGCATAGGCAGAGAACCAGCTTTATTGCATAAACTGTGCATTTAATTGAAAATGAAGGCCATGGGTATATGATGCTTCAAAAATATTGATCAAAGGATAACCATAATTGGCAATAAAGAAGGCAAAGAAATGAATGCCACTCAATAGGAAGAAGCAAAATTGTCTTGTATTTTCTCAATTCAATCCGAACAAAAAGTTCACATTGCCAAGGCATGCAAGAACGCAGAAAGGTTTCATTTTCTTGGCACAATGGCAACACAATGATGCACTTGGACAAACCTTCCCAACATGATCTACAAAAAGGATGACCGCAACCAGCATCAAGCATCTCAAAACCAGGATAGGTATCAAAACAGATCCCACAAGTCACCTGCCAACATAAAAATGCCTTAGGTTTTCCATGAAGTGTATCATATTGAACATTCATATATAGGTTCGCTATATGTAATGATTACTTCACTAGAATCTTTATATTCCATAAGAGGTTTCTCCAACAAGCCAACCGCACTGCGAACTTTTTCTTCATCTGCAAACCATTCATCATGTACTTTACTAACATTCCTGTCAGTAAACCAAGTAAAACACTTTTAGAACACCAATATCACACAATACTAACAGGATTATGAAAGCAATACATTTTTCTGCTTGATATAATCGTGCACAAATTTATTCCACATTTAAGAAGAAATGCAATAATAAGTAAAAGAAGTAATATCAAAATATCGTTCGCATTTGATGATACAAATTTTAACAAAATATGCAAATTTGGGTATCTTCATCTATCACTATACCAATTATAGTGACGAAGCAGTATACAAGCTGCAACCTTTGAAATGGATAGCACAGTGGATATCTTCATAATCTCATCCTCCTGCCGTTGACGAATGTCGCTTTCACTCAAGACGGTATAGTTTTGCTGAGGGAGGACAAAACAGTAACTCTTAGTTTGTCGTAAAACAGAGGTCCAGATATAAACATGCATGTAGATGCAATTATTAAGCGTAGGCAATTAATAACTAGTCACATCGTCGCTACATACGGTTACCAGCTCCTAATATCTTTGCTGAGAATTTTTTTAATTAAAACTTGAAAAGTAATTTTTAAATTTATATCTTTGCCGAGTTGAGAACCTCATACACTTGTGTTATACACACACACACACAAAAGTTAAGGACAGAACGAACTTCACCGCTACCAGAATGAATGAATACAGGATTTTTGACGAATTACGAGAATCAAAACGACCTATTAATTAATTACGGCCAAATCATTGAAGCGTCAACTTTCGAAAGAATTACAGAGCCTCACATTTCAAAAATCAATCCAAAACTTCGTTTCCAATAACAACCAAGGAAATTTCAGATTCAAAACAAAAGAAAGAGAACAGAACAATAAGCACTCACCACCTGGTGACGATTCGAGGGAGCAACATCAGAATTATCAGAAGTATTGTCGATGAAATCGTATTCATCCTCATCATTACCATCGTCGCTGTACAAGGCCTCGTCCTCCTCCTCCCCGCCGATCAAGCAACAATCATTGTCGAAATCCATTTTTTGAATCAGCACCACCACAACCTATAGGATCTTCGAAACAATGGGATGCGGTGCGGAGGATAGTCGGAGAAGGAATAGCATGAAGACGGAGGGTGGTATGAAATAGAGAGGAAGTAGTTTTTTTGACGGAAGCTGATGGTTCATGTTGGTGCACCATACTTAATGTAGGAGATGGATGAAACAAAAACGAATGGTTAATTTCAAATCATAGGGTTTACCAAAGAAGAAATCAATCAAATCAAACGTAACCCAACCGCCATTGAGTGGTGAAGAAGAAACCGCCATTTCTCGCGCCAGAATAGCAAATTGCCTGCATGACTGCATTACACAGTCCTCAAGTTCATGTTCATGTTTGTGTACGGCGTTGACAAACTTTCTTTCTTTCTTTCTTTCTTTCTTTCTTTTTGAAAAAAATCATTCTAATTCTTTTTGTATCTAAAAGAGTCTGATTACACGTGGTTTATCCCAATTGAGTGGGGCAGCTCACAATGAGAATTCGAACGGGGATTAGACCTCTTAATAAATCCAACCCTCATTGGTTAGCTCTATTTTTTTTTTTATAAAAAAAATTTAAATAATAAAAAATATATTCTATAAAAATGTGGGTTTAATTTTCATAACTATGATGATATTTTTTTTAGTAAATAATATTATAAACCTCTTATAATCTCCCTGAATCTTAGAATTGTGCTATAATCTTAGTAGGAGATTAATACTAAATTTATCTAAATTCTTTTATATAAAAAAAACACTTGAACTTCTTAGTAACATTATAAGCATAAAACATCTCATTTAAAGGTAATTTCTAAATGAAATTACCAACATATATAATCGTCTAATTATATTTTAAAAAAATAAAAGACTAAAATATTGACACAAACATTATTTAAAATTTTTATTATATATTTTTTATACAAAAATTTTTGAAAAAGTGTTGGACTCACCTACTATCTAAAAGTAGGACGAAATTTTATTTTCTCCTAAGAAATACTAATATTGGACAGAACAAATTGTCAATTACCTTTAGGCCTAAATCTAGACACCAAAAGTTAGGATACCTTTCCAAGTATTGTAACTGAAACTATAATAAAATAGTATTTTTTAAAAATTGAATACGTTTTAAATAGTTATATATCTTATTTTTTCATAAATTTTTTTTTGATACAATATATTTTTATAAACTGAAAGTATAAAATTTGTCGGCCCAAACAAAAAAAAAGCACCCAAGAAGGAGAAGTAGCGGGTTGGGCCGTCAACTTGCTGCCGCAACATTTCTCTTTTTAACTGACCTCATTTTTCCAACCCGAGCCCGCTATTTTGACTGTTGGGCCCACATATTACCGGTCCTACTTGTAAAAGGGAGCAATTTAGAAAAGAGGAAAGGTGGGAGGGAAAGGAAGGAGAAAGTGAGCGTATGACAAGAAAGAAAGGACAAGGTGTTGCAGAATAATGGCGATGCGAGGGATCAAGTTACCGAAAAAGGAAGATTCTGCAAATCATAACGTCTATCTCTGAGACCTAGTCATAGACTTATAGGCACAGATAGCCACATCTTCCCAAGGCATCGCACTTTTATTGATTCCCATTTCAGCACTTACTCTGACCGCTCCTCGTTACATTTCCAATGCTCTTCACCCTCCCTTTACTCAATGATATTAGCCCACCTATGGTGTCACCTCACCATACTATTCTTGTATTTATTACTCCCTCGTGGCCTGTATAAAGTAATATTATTTTTTATAAATACAGTTATATAAGTAAATAATAATTTATATTTATTAAAAAATTTAATATATTTTTATTTTAATTAATTATATGTATCTTTTTTATATTTTTTCTTAATTATTTTTCTTATCTTTTTCTATTTATCATTCTTATAAATAAAAATATATTTAAAAAAATTATAGTTTTAATATATTTATTAATTTTAATTAATTTTAACTAACAATTTAATTACGTGATTTAGAGAGTTATTATTTATAAAAAAAACTGGAGAGAGTATAAGACATTATTCATTCTTATATATTAAAAAATTAAAACTAGGAAGGAGAGCAGCAAGCCAGCAATAACTCGAGGGTTGGAAGGGAGGCCGCTATTTTTTTTAATTTTTTAATATTTGTAAAAAATTATTTTTAAAATTAAAATATTTTTTTTAATATTATATTAATATAATTAAAAAATTTAATATTATACTCTTAAAAATTCTTATTTTTTATAAAAAAAATATTAAAATTTTATAACTATAAATATAAATAAACATTAACATAATTTATTCAATTATAATGTATCAATATATATTAATAAATAAATAGTTATCTTTATTATTATTCTCATAATATGTGTATTTAAAATAATATTTAAGTATAAATTATAATATTAATAATTTTAAAAAATAAAAATAATTATTTATTTATTGATATGTGTTAATAATTGATTAATATTATGTTAATATTTATTTATATTTTTAATTATAAAATTTGAAATTTTTTTTATAAAAAATATGAACTTTTAAGAATATGATATTAGTAATTTTTTTATTATGTTAATATAACATTAAAATTTTTATTAGTATTTTAAAAATTTTAAAATAACTTTTTAAAAAAAATTAAAAAATAGGGGTGAGTTATATAGCTTGAGGCCTTGAGTTGGCAAAATGCTAGCCCACAGCCCACCTCCTCCCAACCTGTGGGTTATTATGGGCTGACCCATTTTTTTAGGTCTAGTTGGTGGGCTAAGATTTTGCTAGCCATAGCCTACTCTCTTCAAGATAAAACAAGTTAAACTCGCAGGCTCATTTTATCATCTCTACAAAAAAATATATTAAATTGATAAAAAATTTAAATTTACCCTCACTAAAAAAATTTCTATCTATGAACCTGTTTAATTTTTATATAAACTACAATTTTAAAAATTCTTTTAGACAAAACTTTAATTTGAAAAAATTTTAAAACAAACAGTCATATTTATTCAAAATGGCTTCTATACCAAATTATAGTTTTAGATAAACTGGTCAGACTAATTTTAAAACAGTAAAAAAGTTTATAGATTACTCAATTATTATTTTACCCTTATTCTTTCTTATACTTTCTCTCCTCTATTTTCTATCTTTTTCACTATCTCTCCTACTCTCTCCTCTCTTTTTTATCTTTTCCATTATCTCTCCTCCTCTCTCATCTCTCTTATATCTTTTTCATTATTTCTCTTCTTTCTATCTTTTCTACTATCTCTTCTTTATCTTTTTCACCATATCTCCTCTCTCATACTTTTAATAAAATTGTACTCTTTTTAATAATTTTTTAATTACAAAAGTCATTTTGATAATAATTATTTAAATATTTATTTATCTAAAACTATTTTTTTCCCATAAACTCTTTACCTAAAAGTCATTTTTTTCATAAAATCTCTTTTCTAAAAATCTATCCAAACACTAATTATATTTATAAATCATGATCACCTCCCTTACATATTTCTCCCTTTTTACCGAGAACTAAATAATAGTAAAATTAAAAAATGATTATGTCCAAAAGTTTTCTCAAAGTTGTAATAAGGATTCAATATTAAGCGTGTGTTTTGAGAAACCCTTAAACTATAGTTTTTTAAAAAAATTTGGCCCAAATTTTAGTTTAATTTTTTTTAAAATAAATAGTCATATTTGTCTAAAAGAATTTTTAGACCAAACTATAGTTTAAAATCATAGTTTCAGATAAACTAATAAGAATAAATTTTAGAACAGTAAAAGAGTTTATAAACAATTCAATTATTATTTTACCTTTATTTTTTCTTACACTATCTCTCGTCTCTTTTATTTTTTCCGCAATCTCTCGTCTCTCATCTTTATTCACTCTTCTCCACCATCTCTCATCTTTTCTCTCTCATCTCTCTTCTCTATTCACTCTTCTTTACATTCTCTCCTCTCTTTTATTTTTAAAAATCATATCATTTCTAGTAATTTTCCAATTACAAAAGTTTTTTTGACAATAACTATCAAAATACTTATTTATCTAAAACTATTTTTTTATAAACTCTTCTCTAAAACCCTTTTTCAAAAGGTACTAAAAAAATATTTTCTAAAAATCTATCCAAACACACACTAAAATCTCACCCTAGTCAGCTAACTAGGAAATTGATGAATTCCTCTTCTAATTAATTGGTGTGATAAAGAGTTTTAAACATATTTTTTATTAGATCTAAAATAATATTATTTTAAATTAAAAATTTTTGTTAGATTTATTGGTTGATAATTTTATTTTATTATATTATATGTAATTTATAAATTAATGCTAATATCCTTATTTAAATATTAGATTTTTTTTATATTATTTACTAAATCATATTATCATATATTAAAATTTAAAAGAATTTAATAGAATTTTATATTACTAAACTAATCCTATCTTAACATTTAAATATTACTCTTCTCAAAGTTATGTATGAATATGTTTATACATTTTAGCCATGATTAAATTAACCTTATTTTCACTATGATTAAATGATAGATTTTTAAACTACTATTTTAACTCATCTAGATTTTCAGCACACAAAAAGGCTTCCCCTAACTTTGATCTAATTTAATTTAAACTAAAACGTGTGAATATAAAAAAAATACAAATATCGGTAGTTTGTGAAATTCTAATACTTATTATAAGTTATTTGTAAAGGTAATTTTTAGTTCTAAATATATAAATTACTTGTAGGATATTTAATAGTTATTTTTAATTTTATTTATATTTAATTATTATTAAAAAGAGATAGATGATAATAATTTATAAATATAAATAAAAATAGAAAATTTTAATGAGAGTAAATTTTAAAAACATTATCAATTTACTATATTTTTTATCGTGCAAAATTAAATTACTCCATAATATGAGAATGGTAAGTGAGAATAGTATTAGAGTGTATATTTGGCACTATAATTTAAAATTTTTTTGTAGATAAAATTTTAATTTTAAATTTTTTAAATAAATAATTATATTTATCTAAAAATAATTTTAATTAAAATTATAGTTTAAAATTATAATTTTAAATAAGTTATTGAAACTATTTTTTAAAATAGTAAAAAAATTTATAAACTATTTAATTATTATCTTATTATTATTTTTTTTATATCATCTTTTTTTTTATCTCTCTTCTTTATCATATCTAATCTCTTTTTTTTACACTCTTTCCCATTTTCTCTCTCATACTTTTAATTAAATTATACCATTTTTATTAATTTTATAATATAAAAAATAATTTTATTATTAATTATTTAAATATCTTTATTTTTAAAATTTGCTACTTTTAAAATTTATTCAGTAAAATCTATTTTTATTCTAATATATTCCTTAAAAGTAATCCAAAAAGGCAAAAGCACAAGTTTTGTTATGGGGGAAAATTTGTGCTGTCTCGGGATCATCCGTAGAGGGCATGTATGTCTATATATACACACAACACAACCCAGAAAAAGTCATGATTCACAACCCTCGCAAGCACCGTGTATCTTCTCTGTGTGACTTCAGACATCACAAAGACAAGTCGTCATCTTCTCCTTCTTCTCCTTCAGAGAGCTGAAGAACAACAATTTGCAGTCTCAAGAGATAAACAAAATTGAGTGCCGTAAAAAAGGTACACTTCTGTTTATATTTCGTTGCTTGCTTCCAAAATGAAACTCTTAATCCTAATCGAATCCTCTTTTCATTGTTCCTCCACTCTATTCTATGATATTTTTTAGGGTGTTTGGATGAATTTTTTGAAAATAATTTGAAGTATGGGAGAGGAATTTAACGTAAAAGTTTTTCTGAAAGACAGAAACTATGGTTAGGGGATGGATTAGCCAAAAGAATTGAACGTAAACGTGCTTAGGTTTTCGTTTCTAGCATTTCTAACGCTTCCCCAGTTTGCAAGAACCTTATTTTCATCATGTTCTTGGAGAACTGAACTCTAGCTAATAAAAGTTATTATTTTTCTAAAAGAATAATTTGGAGGGGAGGGAATCGGCTTATGGAATAATAATATTTTTATTTTATAATATTAATATATTTATAATTTTTTAAATATTTTAATATTATTTATATATTATATTTTATTAAAATATTTTATAAAATAATTTATTTATATAAAAATATCTTTTTTGAATTAAATAAGGTAAGATAGTGTCAATCTCAATAAGATAATTTTTTTTCTATTAAAATACCTTCCGAGTAGAGAAACATGAGCCTTGTGTGTACATCTCTTTGTTTTTAAGATCGGAATCAAGGCCATATTAATTTTTTTTAATTATTTTTTTTGTAAAAAAATTACTCGTACGTCTTTTTAATTATTATTCAAATTCATAATATCTGCCATATTTGTATTTTTCTTAGCACAATGATATCATGTTATCTGACTCCATGTTGCGGGATGAAGCTTATTGTTTTGCTATCATACACTTAGTTATTGTCTTACTAGTTAATAAAGTGAAAATTTTGACTAAGGTACGTAATGAAAGTGAAACAATGTCTTTGTAAAGAAAAAAACTCAATAGCAAAAGCTATGTGGGTTTTATTTTTTTGATCATATTTATGTCCTGTTTGTATTATTCTAATGTGCAGGTGTAACAGAAACCATGGAAGGTGATAGCTCACAATTAGAAATTGTAGGTGGGGATTTATTTTCAATACTACTATATTTATTTTGTTTCACATTTTTAGATTTTTCAAAATAGGTAAGGCAACTCTTATAGGTCATAATATTAGGGATGGGTTCTCTATCAACACCTAATTTCACCCCCAAAGTCAAATTTTTCTTATCATGATTTAAAATATACTACTTCCATCTTTAATATAATATTTATATAATTAATTTAAATAAATTTAAAAAAGAAGATAAGTTGATTAATCATTATAAATAAGACATAATTTTTTAAAAAATATTTGGGTGACATTATTTTATTTATTAATTTATATATTAAGTAAATTAATTTAAAATAAAAATAATAAATAATATTTATGATCAAATTCAATAGATGGAAGGAGTATCGAATAAACAAGTATAATATTTTGCCATTTTCTTCCAAGGTTTAATTGAAATGGTCACATACCTTTTAGAATGATTTTTTAGTTCCTTTTAAATAATTCCATGCCTATTTATCACTTTTTACCTTAAAAGTCATTCATACTGATCTTGATACATCAGACCTGACATCCAAATCTGGGAGCTGGATTTGAAAGGGATAAATTGATTATAGGTGATAATGACATTACTATTGTTACTTAAATTTAGGGAAACAATCAATGGGTAATTAATCAAGAGATAACAAAATTAGTAATTTACTTGCAAAATTGTGCTAAAATAAGACAATTTCTGTTGATAAACATGTATAATTAATTTCATCGGAGATTTAATTTGATCCAGAATTTAAGGAATCAGAGTTGGAGGCATTACAGAAAGAGCATGAAGAGAAAGTTAAGAAAAAACAAGAGCTCAAGAGGCAGATTGAATCCACAAACCACAGTTTGGAGAAGATGAAGACAGACATTCCAGAGGAGAAAATGGAAACTTTCAATACCTTGAGCAACAAATATAAGAGTCTCAGAGAAGAATACAATGCAATGCTAGCTGAAATGTCCAGGGAATCATCAGAGTGAATAGAACACTTCAGACTAGTCAAAACTTCGCTATTATATTGTGTTATTTCCAGTACTAAACTGTATGAGATCAACAACTAAAAAAAGAAAAAAAAAACATATTAGGTTGGTGGATGTGTGGTTCAGAAATTTTCCTAGACATAAAATACGCTAAATTCTGTGTTTGCTAATCTGCATACAGAAAGTTTCAACATGTTACCTTCCTGGTAGTTAATGACATCATACCATAACTTCAAATTGAAGCGAGAGTAGCGTCTTGATTCAATCCAATATCCCTGCATTATGTTGATCAAGTTTTTTGAAGTAAATTTAAAGTAGCTTGACTTGACCTGCAATGCTTTAGAATACTCTAGAGCTATAATTCAAACTCTGCAGTCATGAAAATAGCTTACACATATTTTTGAAAGTACCAAGCAGATAAATCTTTCATACTATTATACCTTGTTTAAGTTAACCATAATTTAATTGTATGCTCATGCTTTTTTTTTTTTGGTACATCTGTATGCTCATGCTTAAAGTAACTGAACATTGAACAAACCCATAATTCAAGAGGAGAAATTTTCCACTTTTTTCTACAGTGTACAAAAGCCTCCCGCCATGTCTTATTTCAGAACATATCAAAGAAAAAAAACAGCAATCACGTACATTTATCAGACCTGTTTCCTAAAATAAGACCTTTATGTTTTTCATATATTTATACACACACCATGAGAGAACTACGTTTTGCTTGCATGTCTTCCGAATAGTGAATGGCGACCTTCTGCCCAGTTGCTTTATTTCTGAGGACAACTATTGTTCCAGAATAACCTCCTTTACGTCCCAAGAGCGTAGAAGTGATCTCTACTTCATCCTGCAACGGTTAATGCACAGATACAATTCACTACATTAAAACACGCTAACTATATCTTGCACCCTCAACATGAAGATTCATATAAATAAATTAATCGTTGGCACTGGTAGCAGAAGGAATGACTAGAAATGAGAGCTTGAAACTTCAGAATAGAGCTGGTGTGAAGAACCAAGACATAGATAAAGTAAACAGTTACAGCAATAACTGGTAGTGATGCACAAATCCCACGACAGATATTTTCAAAGTTAAATTAGCATATCTATACAGGAAACGTAAAACCAGTTAACAGTATCTTAATCATGTCAGAGTCGCCAGGTAGATCAGTTGAACAATCTCAAAACAATGTGGTTTTTCTACATTTATATAAGTAAATACACGTTTTATATTGGGAGTTATAGAAACAAAATGATGAATGTAAAATTGAGATGTGGATCCATACGTCAGTTGATGCAAAAATGACAAGAACACTTCCAGGGTTTTTTTTTTCTTTGATACAAAAAAATTTAAGAGAATTCGGTACTAGTCCCCCATCAAAGTCAGGACATAACCCCAAAGTACAAAAAGTATTTACAGCGAATTTACAAGATCGCCTACCAAAAGATTTATCATAACGGCAGCAAGAATCAACTCGTGTCCTTATGGATACAAGCTTATTTTTTACTATATATGCTAACTCTTATTGACCTTTCAAAGTTTAATTTATATAAGGCTTTCTTTAATCTATTTTGAATCAGGATTTTATCTTAGTTAAATTAGTTTAAATTATTAATTATTAATTCTATAATTTTTATCTAAGGCTTTATAAATAACTTAGGATTTCCTCATTTGTTAGACCTTCTTGCTTATTGACTTTGATTGAGATTATATTACAGTACACATCCCCCAATTCTCTACTTCTCCCTCCTTCTCCCTCTTTTCCCTTATCCTAAATCAATTCTACATTCTGATATATCTCTCTCCTGGAATGCATAAATGTAAAGGATCCAATTGGAAATGTTAAGGACTAGCATATCAAGGGTGTGCTTGGTAGGAGTGAAGAAAGTGTGCAAAATTATGTATCTAGAAGTTTTGCATGATTTGATGCATTTAAACTTCCTACTCTTCCTCCTCCTGCATACTCTCCCCATTTTCAGTTTCACTAGCACAACATTAACTATAACAGAAAGACAGTAAAATCTGACATCAAATTGAAAGGCACATATATCAAAAGTAAGTTTCTAGCAAATTACTTACATTAACATGAGCAGTTGAAAGATAAGAAATAGACATGTCAACTGAAACATTCATGGGGATACCTTCCGAATGCGCTACGGCACCACGAAGTTCATCTACGAGTTTGGCTATTGAACCCTTGGCCAACTTCCCAGCTCTGTCCTGTAGAAGTAAACCCAATATGTTTCACATTTTCAAAGATCTCCCTAAACTAATGTCAGGGAATCAAAAAATAAAATAAAAATTTCAAAAGCAGTAAACTTCTGTCCCATAAGAGACTTGTACCTCCAGCCAAAATTCATTAAGGATTAGGATAATTGAGATTATCCGAATGATTTCCACATTCCATCAGCAACTTTCCCTACCAAGGATCAATAATAACAAACAAAATAGCAGAGAGCAACACGAGTTATCGCATATCCAGTCACGATTAATCACTAAAGAACAAAAATTCAAGCCTAAACGCTCCAAATGAGAACTAGAACCACTTAACTCTGAGTTCAACAATCAAATGAAAGATAATTATCCCCATAGTAAATCAACAACAGAAATTATGAATGCGAAAAATGCATTATCAAATAGTAGAGTAGTATAAAACAAAGAATAACAAAAATGAAATCTATAAAGGCACAATTGAACGATGAGGCATGTTACGGTGAAGCGAGGAGTGACTTTGTAAGTACAAACGATGAGACTTGGTTCGACTCGATCCACTTGGATGCCTCTGAGGATAAATTGCTCGTAGAAACAGAATTTTGTGTCAGGTGTGAGAGGAGGAAGGTGTTGCAACAGATATTGCGATTCTTCAGGGGTGACTTGAAGCAATACCTTCGCCTTCTCCATCTTCGTTATCGTGAACCGCTAAAGCGTCTCCGGGAGAAAGTGGCGACGACGACAATCGATGAGTATTAGAAAAAAAAAAATTTAAGATAAATAAAATAGTGAAAAATACCGAAATGCTGAAAATTGTGAGTGAAATGCCGAAATGCAATTTCTGAGATAACATTGTCAATATACTAAATATCTTGTTGATTTAGACATTTTGAATTACTGAACATTATTGTATTGCTTCACCGTCTCAATTTTCAAAGACAAAATTTAAGTTGTTTAAAAAAAAGATTTAAATAGTTTTTATTTATGAAAGTAAAAAATGATATCAATAAGAGAATAATCTTACATACTCCTTCCATAAAATAGACATACATGATTAGTAAGAAAGGATTGAAAGAGAGTGAGAGAGATAAAGAAAAGTACATGTTAGAAAAACTTAACATTTTTAAATCATGCCAAATGACCAACCGGTAATGATGGAAAAATGTCAAAGTAAAACTCTTCTTGATACAAGTAATTTTCAAGAAATCCTGAGAAGTGTCCACTAAATAATCCAATAAAGAGTATTGCACAAACAAGTGTACATAAAATAACTAGAAGAGTAAGTTCCTTTTTTTCAGTAAACATGTAATACCGGTTGTCCTGAATTACAAATAATGATATAATACTGTACTAACGGGATTGATTTGAGTAGTAAGCGATTTAATATCGTTTAAATGAAGTTTTGAGTTCGAGTTTTGGTGTATACAGAAAATTTATATTAGGAGATTTATCTACCATAGCCAGACACATAACGCAGATCGAATTTAGATATAGTCGGAATAAAATTATGATCAATTGGATAGGAATTAAAAAAAATTGATATGAACTGTAGTAGGATCAATATGAACCAATTTTTCTTCAAAGAGGTAATCATAGGTGGAGTAGTTCGTATTGATGAAGGAAACCGTACCTCTCTGCTCTCACCAGAGAAAACTATAGATGAAAAAGTCAAAATGCAAAAGGATTTCTCTCAAGACGTGTTGTGGAGTCCAAGTGATATTTTTATGAACAACAATGTTTCTCTTGTGCCAGATGACATTTAGTAGGATAACTATTCCATGTATAGTATTGTGAATAACATCTAAGTGAAGTGAATAAGAGTTGACTTTAACCAATTTAAAAAAATAATAGGATTATGATCGGAGAATTGAGTTCGTGATAGTACCTTTAAGAAGCCATCTGATAAAATGTCTAGGAACAGAGAATTAGCTAAGGCTCGATCCAATCTTTCGTAAAGGCATGAACAACCAACAATACGGGGTCCTTTCCATGTAAATTTAGGTCCTTGGAATCCCATATCTGAAAGCCCACACTCCCTTACTCTATCTTGGAACCAATTGATTCTACTATGAGAGCAACCAACTCTCCCAATTCTATCATCTGGATTCAAGATATCATTAAAATCACCATAAATAACCCATGGCATATTAATAGAATAAGATAAATTCTTCATATCATTCCATAGCAACTGTCGAAAATTAGAATGCGGGATAGCATATACTGCTATCAATGAAAAAGGAGGATGCCCCAAAATTTCACACTTTAAATGGAAAAATTGCCTATTTTCAATAATCACATATACTTTAATTTGGTCACTTTTCCATGCCATAACCAAACCTCCTGAGCGACCTGAACTAGGAATTATTCTTAAAGAATCAAAACCCCAAGTCTTCAAAAATCTAAATCTAGAATCTGTAGAGCATTTTGTTTATGATAAAACAATAAGGCTTAGTTTTGGTTCCCTACAAATAACCTTTAAATTTCTGAGAAGCCCATTAGCACAAGCTCCTCTAATATTCCAATATAGTAAACTATCCATAAAATAAATATTAATTATTGCTAACCATGTGCAAACACTCAAGCCCATTTATGCCTCTTGTAAAAATTGTGTCTCAGGCACCATACTTTCTTTCCCATTTTCACTCAACTCATTTATTGTAGGAATTGGGCTCATGTCCATCAAACCCAAATATTACTCACTTGGATCTACTTCCTCAATTCTAATATTATTAAAAAGGGTATTGGCTTTTGTTTTATGGGCTTCACTTTCACGGCCCACTATCTTATTTCTTTCAAACCCATTTTCCTCTTCCATTTCCTTCTCACCCTCATATCCATTTTCCTTCCCCATTTCTCCCGTCTTTTTCCCATTGTCCTGCTCCAATGTCAACATCAACGTCTCCTCATTCCTAGCCTCTAATTGTAGCACTGCCCTAGCCCGCTTCTCACTCCTTTTTTGTACATCCCCACCATCATTCTCTATCACTTTAACCTGCATCTCATTGCCTGTTAAACCCTCCTGCTCCTTCTTTTTCAAACTCCTCTTTTTCCACACCTTTGGTTGTCTTATCACGATAGCATCACTCGGTGGTGGCAATACAAATTCTCTCTCCTTCTCATATTCATTTCGGTTCCTGTTACTGTACGGAACTCGAGCTTGGTTCTCCTCTTCAGCTAGAACTCCAAACCGTGAACCTTTAGTGTCCTAGCGAGTCAACTCAGTCTTGTTCTCCTTCGGCTTCCTTTGCCGGCGAGACTTCTACACCACTTTCCACTGATCTTGGTTTGTGATCCCTTCATTGCTCACCGATCCCCTGTTTTGTTGCTGTACCGCTCCCCTGTTTTGTTTTTGTGTTTTTTCCTTGTTAGTTTCATTCCCGTGAGGCTCCTGATCGTGTACTCTGTTTGGGCAAGAATCACCTCGATGACCATAAATTCCACAATTTGTACATAATATGTGAAGTCCCTCATATTCCAGATAATAATTTTCCCCATCTAATAAGAACCCAGACATCAATTGTTTTTCCAGATCCACCAACACACAAATTCTTGCGTAATGTCCCCTTAATTGACAGGTAGTGTTCATATCCACTTTTATTGTCTCCCCAATTCGGTTTCCAATTATTGTGAGTGCTTGTTCATCATAATACTCTAATGATATTTTTGGCATTCGAACCCATACTGCAACCTTGTTGATAGTTGTTTTCTCAGGTTTAAAGTTTAGTTCCCACGGTCTCACAGTAAGATAATGATCATAAATCATCCATGGACCCCCAGTCAATGCATTAAAATAGTCATCTCTATTTGACATCTTAATAACATAAAATCTATAGCCAATATTGATTAAACTTATAACACCATTTTTTGCCCATATAGACTGTAATCTGGTTTGTAAAGCTTTAAATCCAATACCTTTATCCAGTAGCTTAACAATCACTACTTTCCTCCATGCTCTGTATAGTTTTTTCTTCATTCTTCCTGAGAAAAAGAAGGTAGGAAAGTTTTTGGTAGGGTCTTCAATGGTTTTACACAGTGGCTCATCCTTTTCAAGATTTCCCTGTTCCGACGAATCTGTCATAGTATCATCTGAGACCACATCATCATCATCTCCTTCCATCTCATCCTCAGAATGCTCACTATATACATCAGCTCCTTTAAGCTTATCTGCAAATGTAGGTCCACCCTGAATATATTCAGCACCTTTTGAGCTTAGTTTTGGCCAGTTACCTTGAAGAATCTTATCATTCTCGTGGCTGCTTCCATCATTTTTAACTTTCTTTGAACTTCGAATCAATAAATCATCCTCCTCCTGTGAGTGAGGCATACCAGATGAAGATCCTAAAAGAACCATCGCCATTTCAGAGGCTATGTGGTTATGTGGTTATTTGGTAAACATAAAGCTTTTCATTTTGAGGCTATGTGGTTAATTCATGAAAACTTCAAACAATTTATTTCTGATGTTTGGAGAGATTATGAGGATTTTAATAAGTCTTTGGAAGAATTAGGTACCTCTCTTGTTGATTGGAATAAAAATATTTTTGGATTTATTGAAAAAAAGAAAAAAATATTACTAGCACGGTTAAAGGGTATACAAAGTTCTCCAGCTTATACTTACTCTGTATTTTTAAACTCTCTTGAAAAAGATTTGCAATCTGAATTAGAAAATATTATGAAATTAGAGGAAATTAAGTGGTTTCAAAAGGCCAGAACTGAATGGATTACTAAAGATGATCAGAATACTCGTTATTATCATTTGAAAACTAAAATGAGAAGAAGGAGAAATAGAGTTCTATCTCTTAAGGATGATAATGGGAATTGGATAGAGGATGAATCTAAATTGAGATCAATGGCTTTAGATTATTTCAAAAATCTTTATAATTGTTATGATAATAATTCTTGTGTATTACAAAGAAAGACTAATTTTCCTTCTGAAGCTAAATCTCGCCTTCTTAATATGTATCAATTGCCTACTGATAATGATATAAAGGAAGCTCTTTATTCTATGGGACCTTATAAGGCTCCTGGGATTGATGGTTTTTCTGCAATATTTTATCAAGCTAATTGGAATATTGTGGGTAATTCCTTATGTAAGTTTGTGAAAAATGCATTTCAGAAAGGGTCCTTAGAGACAAATGCAAATAAGACCTTAATTTCACTCATACCAAAAAAGGATCATCCTGAGATGATGGGACATTTTAGACCTATTGCTCTGTGTTCGGTGCATTATAAATGTATTACTAAAGTTATTGTCAGTAGACTAAGGTATGTTATGGATGATCTTGTTTCCCCTTTTCAATCAAGCTTCATAAAGGGCAGACACATACAGGATAATATTATAATTGGCCAAGAAATTATGCATATAATGAAGAAAGCAAGGGGCAAAACAGGTTTAATGGCCTTGAAGATTGACCTAGAAAAGGCATATGACCGCATTAGATGGGATTTTCTTCAATAGGTTCTTATTGATGTTGGTTTAGATTCTAATCTTATAAATCTTATTATGGATTGTGTTACTTCTATTTCTTATAATTTGTTATGGAATGGAGCTCAAACTGAATTTTTTAAGCCTAAAAGAGGACTCCGTCAAGGAGATCCTATCTCACCTTTGTTGTTTGTTCTTTGTATGGACAGATTATCCCATCTTATTACTAACACAGTAAATGCAGGTGACTGGAAACCAATTTATATTACTGGTCATGGGCCGTATATTTCTCATCTTATGTTTGCAGATGACCTTCTTCTTTTTGGTGTAGCAACGGAAAAACAAGCTAGATGTATGATGAATTGCTTAGATAATTTCTGTCTAGCCTCAGGAGAAAAAATAAATAAGAGCAAATCTTCAATCTTCTTTTCACCAAAAGTACATGTTAATATTAGAAGAAAAGTTAGTGGGTGTACAGGTATGTCTATTTCTGTTGATATAGGGAAGTATCTTGGGTTTCCAATCATCAGAGGGAGGAAACCTAGGGATACTTTCCACTACATTATCGATAGGGTTAAATCTAAACTTGCTACATGGAAAGAAAATACACTTTCAGTAGCAGGAAGAATTACCTTGGCAAAGTCTGTTCTGAGTTCCATACCAGTATATCCTATGCAGGTGACTAAAATTCCTGTCTCAGTTTGTCAGGAAGTAGAGAGGTTACAAAGGAACTTTATATGGGGGAATAGTCAAAATTCTCATAGTTTTCACCCTATTGGATGGGATCAAATTGTTAGACCCAAATTATATGGTGGGTTAGGATTTAAGAAGTTAGAATCTTTCAACCGTGCATGTGGAGCAAAACTAGCATGTAAACTGGTTAATGGAGACAAAGGATTATGGGTGGATGTGCTTTTACATAAATACATGTTGAGGAATGAAGATAATCTTTTGGATGCTAGAAAGGGAGATTCTGCATTATGGAAATTCATTTCTCAACAACAAGAAATAGTTGATTTAGGTACTAGATGGCATATCAGAAATGGACAATTAGTGATTTTTTTTACTGATAAATGGTTATTTCCTAATAAAACGTTAAAGGAAATATGTCTGAGATCACTAACAAGTGAAGAAGAAAGCAGTAAAGTTGCAGATTGGGTAGAGGAGGGGACTTGGAATTACCAAAGACTTGCTGATCTTATTCCAAGCTATGTTTTTCAAAGATTAATAAGCATGATACCAGCTATGGCAGAGGCTGGAAATGATTTAATGCTATGGAATGCTACAAATGAAGGAATTTTTACTATTAAAAGTGCTTATTATCTTGTTGAAAAGCAATCTGAGAATAATTTTTGCTCTATCTACAAAGATATTTGGAAGTGGAAGGGTGTGGAGAGTATTAGAGTATTTATGTGGAAAACATTTAATAACCGCCTTCCGACGAATGTTTGGAGAAGTAAGTGGTCGTCATCTAGTTCATTATGTCAATATTGTAGTAAGGATACAGAAGATACTCTGCATATTCTCCGGGATTGTTCTTATGCTAGTCAACTTTGGCGTAAATTAATTTGTCCCAGGTTTTACTCTTCATTCTTTAAAGCTTTTTTAAGAGATTAGTTTGCTTTAAACCTTAAAAAGGAGTTAGGGATAGATGGTAGTGGCAATTGGAGTCTAATCTGGGGAGTTTCAATTTGGAGCCTGTGGAAGTGGAGAAATAAATTTACATTTGATCAGGAGTTCGTTAAACCTTTGGACCCTTATTTAGTGATCATGCAAACATGGACAGGATTTGTGCAGATTCAACAAACTCAAGTGAATAATGATCTATCAGTATTAATGTCAACTGATTAGCAGCATCCCCCTTTAGGATGGGTTAAATTAAATGTTGACGGAGCTCTTACTAAATCTCAAAGTAAGGCGGGCTGTGGTGGAGTTATTCAAGATCATACAGGAGGATGGATTGTTGGATTTACAAATAAATTGGGTTCATGCAGCGTTATTGAATCAGAACAATGGGCTGTTTATAAAGGGCTAAAAATAGCTTCTGAGCTAGGAATTAAGAATATTATTCTTGAATCTGATGCAAAGAATGTTGTTAATATGTTATTAAATTTGAATGGAGATAGATGCAGTCTATTGTTATCACAGATACACAGTCTGATTCAGCTTCCATGGGAATTAAAAATTCAACATATACCTAGGGATCAGAACAAATTAGCGGATGCTCTTGCAAAAGAAGGTTTGACGACCACGACAATGTTATATTCTTGTCCTACACAATTGAAACATCTTGTTACCATTGAGAGTTTGGAAGATAATCCCTATGTAGATTAGTTTTTATATGTTATTTTTTGGGCTTTTGCCCTCCTTTGTATCAAAAAAAAAAAAAAAATAGGAGAAAGGATGTCTTTGGAGATTGATTGAAAAATAGCCAAATCAAATTGCCCTAATATATATTCAAGAGTTTCAGCATTCTCATCACAACCACATGGACAAAATAGTTTTTATATATATTTATTTTTACTATTGAACTAAAAATTTTCCCACCACATTATACGAAAAAACACCAACTTTTTCTTAAATACAAATGCATTTTTTTCTTTTTACTTAACACACTTATCATTCTATTTGAGTTAATTATATTTAAGACACTATTAAATATTAAATATAAGCAGAGGATTCGATGCTATAAATATGTATATAGATGTTCAACATAAATCCCGTGTTAATATTGGACCGAATGGGACCTGCCTTTTATTTGGGGTCATGAGGTTGGTGAGATGAAAGTTCACTTGATTGGATCACTGGATGTGATCAATTCCAAGAATCAAAATTAGTGCGAGTACTAATAGGAGTGAGGTTTAATAAAAGAAATTGGTCACTTAAAATATAGTAAATCAAGTTTTGAATTCCCATAAAAAATTGTGTCCCATTAGGTGCTTAACATATTATTTCTTTCAATAGGAGAATACTTATTTGCTAGCAAAAAAAAAATCTAGTGAGACCTGGGCTTGAAGCTATGAATGAAGCGCATATGCTGATGTTGCGTTGGAAAGGTCTTGCAGCTGTGAGTGGGGACTGGAGAGGTCTTGTACCTCAGAAAATGTGATGGCATGAACTTCATGTAGTTGATGAAATGGCAAGAGAACAATTTATCAAATAAGTAAGGAGATTCAAGGGTTTTGGGTGGACTGCTATACAATATTTGGAAATAAACAAAGAAATAATAGGAGATTAATGCAGATTAGCTACAACGTAGTAGTGCCCTTGGTGCATTGCCTCGATAGCAAAGTGATCCACTTACATAAAGAAGGTGGTGGGTTACTGGGTTTTATCCCTCACATGATCATTTTGGCCTCCTTTTCAATTAAATTTTTCTCACAAGTGGGATGTTCACCGCTAGACCAAGTACTCTGAAAACTTCTAAAGGAATCATAATATACATTGTATTCTATGTTGATTTTGACCATATCTCGTAGTTCCAAACATGCAGCATTTAAAAACAAAACAAAACAAACAAACAAAATTGTAAGGAATACATGCATTGAGCATGAGCTTTCTCACAAACACCAGAGGACAAAATACTAATGGACAGAGGAACATAATTTCATCATGACGACAACCCTATTTTGGTCCTCCAAAGAAGGCATAATAACATCAGTAGGATGCTTCAAAGATTTTTTTGTCATTCTACTACTCAAATCAGATGGATAATTTGTTTCAGCCTTACAGAATACTTTACCTTTGAAAGACTGAGAAAATGAAACAAAGCCAAACTTCTAAACACTCAAGTAATAGAACAAATCTTCAGATAATCTTATTCATATGGGCACTCTCATTTCTACACTAAAACAGGACTTTTGTTCCCAAACTTATTTGCTTCTGCACTAATAACCCAGTTTTCAGCGGAGAGTACCGACCGGTTTTTTATATGTATACAACCTTGCCACCAGGAGGTAAGCTACCAAATTCAGAACACTTAGAACTGCCAATAACCAGAAGAAATAGTGGATATGACCATAGTTCAGATTGTCAGGTATCCATCCAGGACTGCCATTTCTGGTACTGACATTCGTGACGATCGTTACTAGAAGCGAGCTCAGGTATTGTCCGAGTGCAACGGTGAGCAATGAGAGAGCAGAACACAAGCTTCTCATGGCATCAGGTGCTTGCTCATAGAAGAACTCCAGCTGACCGACAAATGTGAAGACTTCTGCACACCCTATGATAAAATACTGGGGAACCTGCCAAAAGATCGACATGGGAATCTGTTCGAGTTCATAGTAATTGTGGCGTCTCACGATTCTAAGTCTTACGAGCTCCAGAACTCCTGCTGAGAGCATGGAAAATATGGATATGAAGAGGCCAATGCCCATTCTTTGAAGCTGAGTTACGCCATTTTTGTGCCCTGTGAATTTTCGTGCAACTGGCACAATAATCTGATCATACACTGGGACCCAAAAGATTACGCTAATGGTGTCAAAGATTGAAAGAGATGCCGGTGGGATCTTGAAGTTGGATTTGCCAACATGAGTATCCATTGTTGCCCCTTGCAACACAAATAAGGTGCTCATCTGACCATAGACAGTAGCGAAGATGATACCGGTGGCCCATACAGGAAGAATTCTTATGATAGCTTTCAGCTCTTCCACTTGAGTTACAGTGCAAAGTCTCCAAGGGTTTGCTGGGCTCTTCACATTATCCGATTGCTCTAGCACGGCTGCTTTGTCAAAGAAGCTGATACATACAACAACAGTGAATATATATTAGATAAGGCAAGAAACACATTGAATATATACTAGATAAGGCAATACTAATTCAAATTTCAGTAACAGCATATGTGGTGGTATGAAATTTGACTATATCACCATGTCCCTATGTTTTACAAATCAAGCAGGACGTTCCAAATTCAATTTGCTTCCAATTCTTAATAAACAGTAAACATTAAAGTGATAGACTTAGGTTAGGTAAAGTCTCTCAGGTGTTTGTTCTCAAGTTGTCCAACAAAAATAAGATGTGCGGAGGGTTTTTTCTTGGGCAGCAAAAAAAAATCCACTAAATATACTCTTTTTAGAGAATCTGATAACAAATCCACTAATCAATTACAGTCATTTTGATTGGTTTACCTTAATCCTTTTGAGTGGACAAGCTTGCGGCTGCCTTGGATAACAGATTCTGTATCTGCTATCTCATATAAAAGAGACTTTTCTTCAGGCACTTGTACTCTGGACTTTCTTATGGATGCCACAATAACTTGACAGATTCGCGTGAGGGGGCTGCCTCCAGGCTTCTGGTTTCGGTACAATCTAGTTCCCGAAAAGAAACTCACCACGGCTATCGCCATGGTCACTGCTGGAATGCCGAAACCCCATCCCCAACCAACATTATCTTGTATCCATACCAGTAGAGAAGAAGCAATAAGAGCACCAATATTAATTGAGAAATAGAACCAATTGAAGAAAGAACTCTTGTGCTCCTTCTCAACCTCATCAGCATCATCAAACTGATCTGCTCCATATGATGACACACAAGGCTTGATTCCACCAGTGCCGAGAGCTATGAGGTAGAGCGCTACGAAGCACACTGCACTCTGCCCATCAGTAGCATGACAATTTTCTTCACCATGACAGATTGGCTTTATGCCAGGAACCGATGCAGACAGCGTCAACAGTGTCATTCCCTGTGTACATAGAGGAATCTTTCTTAGAAGTTGTCTAAAATATATATAACAAGTCATACCATTCATAAGCCATAAACAATACAACTTACCTCATATTCCGTATGAGAAATGCATTTATTTTACTATTAACTGGCACAGGTTTGAACCCATTATTAACTTCATTACAGAAGCCACTAATCAGTTTTCTTCATCCTAAGTCAGTTAAATACGTATGCGTTACTTAAAGGGCAACCTAGTACACAAGACTCGCACCAAATAGGGTTTGAAGAGGGACAGGCGTACACAGCCTTATCCCCCACAAGCTGAGAGATTACTTTTAGAATTTAAACCTATGACCGGTTATATGGCAACAACCATTCCATTACACCAAAGCTCACCCTCTATATATGATGCTTAAGTGATTAATATCGAAGCTAAAAATTTCAACCTCTCTTCAGCAGCAATGGAGAAACCATATTTGAGACAAAACATTAACACCAGATAATGGAGAAACCATATTTGAGACCCAAACCTATGCTTAATTAATCAAGTACAGTACTGGAGAAACCATACTCACAATAACATAGAGGATGGAGAAAGATGCAATAGTCCAATATCTCCCTAGATAGGCATCGGCCAGAAATGCTCCGATCAATGGCGTGATATAGCATGTCCCGCTCCAATTTGAGACGTTCTTGGAAGCAGTAGCACTATGCTGATGCAGCCTCTTCTTAAAGTAAAGCACCAGATTTGTGCTCATCCCATAGTATGCCAATCTCTCACAACATTCATTTCCTGTTGTTAATTGAAGCATAAAACTGTAATAAGGATCTCATAATAACAAGTATTACACTCCAATGACACCACAGTACCATAGTTACCTAAAATAAAGGGACAGGCCTTCCAGGTCCCAGTTTTCTTCTTATTAGCTGGATTCCCTTGGAAATCTACAGTCCCATCTTTTGTATAAACTTCATCGTCTGCCATTGTTATTCAGAATGTGCACACACACCAGGTAATTGCCCAGATGAGGTTTTATTCACTTGCAATTGTGTCGCACTGGAATCGAAAGGCTATATAGCAAAAAAAAAAACAGATTACAAACTATTCACCCAGTGTTCTGCAAAATACAAGGATATAATGAAAAATAAAACGACTATATAGAAATGACTAGAAGAATTGGTCCTTGTCACGAAACCTAAAATAATCCATTTCTGTTTCTGATGTTTAGCGGTGTATCGATTCTTGACCTCCTTCAGGAGTTCAGAATTCAAATTTAATTGCGAATCACTTCTCCAACCCAAGAAAATTTCTAACAGGATCTGAAGCAAGCATAATTAAGAAGAAAAATCTCACAGAATTTCTACTTGAATCCGCTGAAAGATATGGTTTTCACGAGTGGACTACAAAGATGAATTAAAGAGAAAATGGTCCCAGAAGCAGAATATATAATCACAGAAATGCAATCTCAACCTGATGAATTGGCTATTCATACAAGAACCTACAGTGTTATGTAGAAAGCGTAATTTGGGTGATGATGATCATGAACCCAGAAACCAGAATAACAGTGAACCCATGCGACTGTTGTATCACTAACCAGCCCTTTTATACTGGAAATGTTTCGTTTTTTGTTTTTTGGGTTTCAAAAAAAGCAGAGTGCGAAAGTACTGACTTTTCTTTCGTGGGGATGAGCTGTTGAAAGAATCTTCTACGTAATAAATTTTGGATTCCTTAAAGTAGAATCACGTTTGATCCCAGCCGGTCTCCAGCTTGCGTAAACGTTTCGCCCTTTAGTAAACGATTACTTCATGGGGTAAGGCATTTATTATTATTATTATTATTATTATTATTATATTAAAACTCAATCCAAATTGTTCGATAAGAATTTTGAGATCAATTCATAAAGTTAAATTTTATATTTTTTTTGTTAAACTTAAAATAATATTATTTTGAGTTAAAAAATATAGTTTACATGTGAATAGTTCATTTACCTATGAATTAATTCCTTTTTTAATTTAATATTATTATTTTTAAAATTATATAAATATTTTTATATAGTTTAATTATATTATATTATTTTAATTATAATTCAGTTGAGATCTGCTACAGTCAGATTGCTATTCTTTGCACCATTGACTCCGATTTTATTTTCACTACCTTAATTACAATACTCAATATAGTTCATATGAAATAAAAAAATTTATAAAATTAAATTTCATGCGGTGTGACTTATTTATCAAATTTTCCGGAGGAATGAGATCTTACCTAACTATTGGATATATCATATATTTTCAGGCCTACTATAATTATTTGACATTTTTTGAGATTATGGTGTTCTTATATGTTTCTATTTTTTGTCAAAAAAATTATAAATCTATGTTTGGCAAAATTTTATTTTTTTTTTATATATATAAAGGCTTGGAAAAAGTTTACAATTACACTTCTTGTATTTCCTTTCAAAATTCATGAATCAAAAGAAAAATATGAAATTGTGTCATAATTCTATGGTTAGTAATTTTATTTATATATTATTAATTACTCAATTTAAACATTAGCCAGCCATTTTTAACCAATTGTTAGCCAATATACATAAATGATACCCCTTACACATTAAAACATTTTAAGTAAATAATATGTTTTTCAAAAATGATTTCCTTAATTTTTTTATATTTTAAAGTTTAATTCTGAAAAATAAATTATTTATTCACTTCAAAAATAATAAACGTAACTTTTTTTTTTATGATCTGTCATTAAAAAGCAATACAAAATACAAAAAAGGATATCTAAACTTAAAAATAATAATTCCAATTTAAAAATATTAAACAATGTGAATTTCATAGAAATGAAACAAAACAAAACTGCGGAGGCGTTAATCTCTCAAAACAAACAACTACAATACCGCCCATTATCAAGCAGAAGGAATTGATTTCGGCTGAGTTAGACTAGCCGAAGTTTGACTTTTGACTTCACCTAATTTTAAAAGATATTTTTTTTATTTTTATTAATTTTTATTTCAATGAAAGTCAAATAGTGAGCAAAATTTCTGTTTACACTCAAAGAGACCATTTATTTTAAAATTGAAAAAACTCATGAAATTTGTCAATAATAATTTAAAGTAATGGTAGATTGAAATTATAATGTAAACACTGAAGTATAAATAGTTACCCACAAATTGTTTTTAGCACGAGTAACCAACAAAAGAATTAAAGGAAATAAATAATTATTATACATCGGATAAGATTATGAAATTATAATTATCACGTCATTAATTATTTTGTCGCTGACTTCATAAATTCCACCTTATATTTGGAAAATAGGAATGTGAAAGTGAGATGGATATTTACACAAAAAAGGTGTCGAGTTTGATACGGAAGCAGATCTTCTCAACTCAACGTCCCTCCACGCCTTCAATATTGTGCATCCTTACCATGGTCATGAGTGAGTTTAATTAACAGAGAGATAAAATATATAATTATTTAAAATATATTTAATATTTAAAAAATATTATTTATTATAATTTTAGTTATGACTTTTAAAGAGATATCTTAACTCTTAAATGTTTAAATTTATAACTAAAGGTAATAGACGACTCGTTCTACCTGATATTAATATCGTTTAAAAAAAAATAAAATTTCATATTACTCTTAGATCGTGAGAGAATCTAACTCATTTTTAAAAAAAACTTATACTAAAAAAAATTATTGTGCACCCAAATTAATCAATATATTTTATTATTAAGTTTTAATTTTAAGATTTATAATTCTATCTCCTAATATAAATATCTCTTTTAAAAATTAAAATTAATATTGTGCTGCTATTAAAAATAAAAATACTAACATGATTAAGATTAACCAAAAGGGCTAATCACTTATAATATGTGAATTAAAATTTAAATTTTTAGTAAAAGATATGTCTATATTTAATATTTGATAGTAATTTAAAATAGGATTATTTCTAATAAAATAATATTTATATATAAAAAAAAAGTTAGAAAAAAATGAACTATAGTATAGAATTATAGAGGAGTTTAAACTATTTTTCAAAAGTTTTAAAGATCTATCCCACCTCAACTTCAACTGAAGGACCACTAAAGGACGGCAACTCAATATACCCTTTTTGTCCTACTGACAAATCAATCTAGATTAGCATGGACTTGAATAAATCCTTTCTAGTTGGAGTGAAGTATGTCCAAACACGTAGTGGTAGAGTTTTATCATCTTTTATGGTTATCCAAATCAATCTAAACTTAGTTGAAGTGAGGTAGGTTTAGAGAACTGGGTGCTCCACATTGAAAAAAAAAAAACTTAAAGAATGGTTCAAAGCTCCTCAATAATTTTGTACTATAGTTTAAATTAAATTTAAATTTTTAATATCATGATGATGATGTGGCATAATATAAGCTTTTGGATTAATCTTGATACACATATTGATGATAGTAAGGGACACCGGAGACACACCGGCAAGAGCATTTGGACTCATTTAATACTAGATAGTATGGTATTAAAATTTAATTAGGATCAGTCAATTAGACCAATAAATCGGTAAACTAATTCTTTGAATGGTCCACTCAAATGTTTTGGATAGGTTCACCAAATTGAATTTCATATTTTTTTTAGCCTTGTTAAGTATAAAATAATGTTATTTTGAGTTAAAGAAAAAGAAAAAACAATTTATTATATTTATTTTTAGTGATTTTATTTTATTAGATTATATGCCATTTATTTATAGATTAATACTTTTTATTTAAATATTACTCTTTTTTAATTATTTTTATATATTTTAAATAAATTATATTATTCTAATAATAATTAGGTTGACCTTAATTCAAGCACAATTTAGTTATTGATCATTGACTCAATTCCCTCAACCAGTCTAATTTAATAATTAGTCCAATTAAAAAATTATTAAATTTTAAAGTAAAATAAATAAAACTTAAAATTTTTTCCTGATTTTTGTGAAATATAATAGAAATTACATATAAATAGAATAAAATCAGAGGAATAGCTTTATATGATTAGATCATATTAAATCCCTTTACAATTCATCCTTAACCCCAGTGAGAGTGATGGATAACAACAAAATCAAAGAAAGTAATGTTTTTTTGTTTAGTAAGTAGAACGTATTTGTCACGCAAACGAGAGAGAGCTGAATGAGGGACCGGCGTCACCATATCAAATTCATACTCATTGATTATTGTTCCTTAAAAGGGAATCGAAGTGTGAAATGTGAACGCAACTTCCATGATAGCGCCAAATAAAATTTTATAAAATGGATTCTCTGTCATACATTTACGTTAGACATAATTCAAAAACTCTGAAACATTAATGTGAACATATAAAGACAACTAATATTTTTAGTAATACAACTTACTTCTAAAAAAAAAAAAGAGGGAAAATCTTTATTTCTATTTTAATTTTATATAAAATTTTAATAAAGTATTTTTTAAATCCTCTAACCACAACAATTTTAGTCTCAAATAATGATCTTGTGTCAATTATTATTATTCTTGAAAATTAAACTCTGTCAGTATTTAATAATGGAATTAAAGTCCAATTTTGTTATAAAAATATTTGAGATATTCAAAAAGTTTTTTTAAATTAGTATCATCTTAAAAATATTAAAAAATAAGCAAAGCTTCCCGTTAATATTATTAACAATTATATATGATATTACTCTATTTTTAATATTTTTGAGTCAATATTAATCTAAAAAAACTTTTAAATATTCATAATAAATTAAAATTTTTGAGATAAAATTGGGTATTATCTTTCTAAAATTGTTTTGTTAATGATTAAAATTTTATCATCAACATTTTTTATTTTTTATTAACAGTGTTAGTTTTACATGAATAAAAAATTACTATACAATTGAGTCATTAATAAAGATAAAATTTTATGTGAAATTGAAAGATTAAAAGTATATTTAAAAAAAAAAGTAGAGATTAGAATCCACTTATGATCACCTAATAATCATGGGAGATGCCCATGCTAATTAGAAGCCTATTGAATAGTAACCTTTTGACTTAAGTTTATCATTAATGCGGCATGGGCCCGATTTAATTATTATTTAATCATAATCTCTTTAATACTTAAATAATTATTACTCTATAATTAAAAAATAAATTGCTATTTTGTAATGAAAGTAGTATTCTTCTTTAACCAATCATCCTATATAATATTAATATTATTTAAAAAAAATAAAATTTCACCCTATAATTTTATTTTATTTTTAAATCGTGTGTAAATTTAATTTATTTTTAAAAAAATTAGCAAAAAAAATCCGTTAGATTCAGAATCTCGTCCAAAAATTCGTAGCAACTGATGATTTTCAAATATTCCATATTTCAATTCGTAATGTCTCGCTCCTACTCAATCATTGTTATCTGAACTCATTAAATGTTAACCAAAATAAAGATTTGGATCAACCTAGTGGGGTTGCCACCCTTTCCACGTCTTCTTGTCTCGTTGCCCGCCACGCTTCCTATGCTCCCATTTTTTAACTGTTTTTCTTATATTAAAAAATAAAAAATAAGTTATTAAATTTATCTTAAATTAATAAACTTTTTTAACTTTATCCCTCTTAATAGCACAATTGTAAAAATACTAAATATCAATTTATGATACAAGAGTAAAATAAAAAAAGAGTAATAAACGAAATTGTTGATACTTTATAATAATAAGAACTAAAAAACTCTTTCTAGTTTGTGTTTTATAATAAAGAAATAATACATAAGTTTTATCCTTTCCCACGTAATTGCTTAGGGCCGATGTGCATTTGTGACAGGTATATCAAAATATTAAATTTATTTACATAACTTATCAGATTTTCAACAATACACTTATAAATACAAACAACATATGTAAAAGTAAAGTTAGAAGTTGTACTTGATTATTGTTTATTTTGGGGTTGCTTGTTTCTATTTTTTAAAAACAGAAGAAAAAAAAACCCTTGTTTGACAATTTTTTTATAAAATTATTTTCTTATTTTTTTGTTGTCTACATTTTTTTCATTTTTTGTTTTGGAAATATGACATACTATAGAAAAATGGCTTTTTACCACCATCGCCACATGGTGAATTGGCCTTTACCACACCGCCTCCTCCGACGACAATCACCGTTGAAGACCAATTTCATCAATGACTATCACCTGGAAAACCGCCACCCTAGAAGACCACTAGTCCACTACCACCACCGTCGACAACTCCTCTAGTGGCTAACATCGACGGCCAACAGTGATGACAACAACCATCATCATTGCTAGTAGCCCTAGACTACCGTAGTCACTAGGTACTAACAACTATTACAAATTATTATTTAAATTGATAATAAAAATAATTATTTTTTATTTAACTACATTATCTTTTAATTTACCTACTCTTTATCTATTGTCATTGTACTCTCCATTCTATCTCTCACATTTTCTTAATTATCAATGTTAATTTTAAAAACAATTGTTCCAAATAATTTTTTATATTTTTTTTGTTTTCAAATACAAGTTTTTAGAATAATTATCCAAATATTTTTTTTTGGTTTTTTATTTTCAAAACTTGTTTTTTGAAAACAACTTTATAAATTGTTTTGAAAAAAAACAGAAAATAGAAACAAATATATAGCATTTTTAACTAAAATATCCTATTAAAGCATGTAAGCATTTGAGTGCTTTGTAGATTTAAAGGGAGTTATTGAACCCAGGCTTTGTATAAGGTAATTACAAAGGATAAGGTAAAATAAAGGAAACAGACAAAGGTTGAGGATGCTAATAGAAGAAACTTCATTAAGGCAAATGTATCATGCCAATACAAAAATGAAAGAGGCTAAATGAATTTTCAAATAAACGTTTTTCTCATCATTCTTTTAAAAAAAGTGTGTGCTTGTGTGTGTGCGTGCTTGCACCTGTGCACACAATAGTGAGCTTAATCAGACCATGAAAAGATGACTTGACAACACATATTTGTATGCATTTAGAAGTAAATGCCTTAAATTTTTCTCTAAAAAAATACCTTGGAAAATTCTACATTTAGAAGTAAATACCTTAAAAATTTCCCCCCAAAAAAATACCTTAGAAAATTCCTCATCCGGAACTTACAACTTCTTATGTATTTGAAATTTGACTTTAGCTAAGGTCTCACCCTAGAAATCAACAAGTAAAATGAATCTCCAAAATTTTGAACATGCTGCTTATCCCGTAATCCAAAAAAAAAAAAAAACACCACTGCACCAAATAATTCAAATCAAATAAATTCAGGAGTAACTAACTCAACACCTCAAATAAAGCATGGTTTTATGACCTGATCAGGGAATAGTAGTGAAATATTAGTATTATCAAAGACTACTTGATTTTGAGTTAGTTCTCTAATGAAATGATAAACAAGACACACTATGAGGACCAAGCTTATTCTCTTCCTTAGGAATCTAGGGCTACTATTAAAAAAAACACTTATCGCGACGTTACTTCAAGTAAAAACGCAGTAAAAAAAACGGTAACATATTTGTAAATAAATCTGCACGTTAGAAACTTTTTACAGTGGTTTTTCATACAACTACCGTTAAAAGTGACACCAAGAACTTATAACAGCAGTTTATACAACAACCGCCGTTATAAGTCAATTGTTTTGCCTTCCCGCCTTCATCTCTTAATGCCTTATCTGCAAAAAAAGAGTTTACGTCTCTTGCCTCTTAATTTCCTAATGTTTCTAGCCATCGTCAGAGAAGGCCAACAGATACCTCTTGTAAACTGTCTTTTCCTCAATTTTAAATACCATTCCATTTGACTTTTTGTTCCACTTCCTTTTGCTCAATATGTTTCCTTTTATATCGTCTTTGTCTTACTCTTTTTTCAACTTTCTTAAAATGACATCCTCTTCATGCTTTTCTCCTTCCCATTCACAGAAAAGATCGTGTGATAATTTTGAGGATAAGTATCCTCTCCCATACCTAATATCTACTTCGTCGTTTCCAATTATCCTCAAACATCTAGAATAATTGATAAACATAATAGATACATTGGAGAACTCGATTAAAGAGCTCTCCTTGCAAGTAAAGAACCTGTAAGAAAGCTTCAATCATCTCCATTATGATATATGTTGCCAACATAACGATAGACGCTTCCATCACCCGTTAAATAATCCAGATGACTCCCAAAACTTATACTACTATGCTTCATCATCTGATTGAAAAGCTTCACCTTTTGTCCACTCATTTTTTTATACTTTTTGGCACTTGGCATGAGAATGGGATGGAATTTCTATAAAATGTAAAGAATAATATGTTACAATATTTTGTAAGGAATAATCAAAATAGAATATTTTCTAAAGTCAGTTATTATTGTTCTGATCAATTGTACTGAGTTTGATAACAGTTGAGAAAAAAAATATTAATCAAGAAGTATAATTTATCTAACAAATTTATAATGCAACAAATTACTAAATATCATTGGCATACTAGCTTACTGTTTAATTTATTGGATTTAAAATTATTTATATGTTATCTTCAAATATATAATATAGGATCAAAGCTTTTTATGGTGGCTTTAATAAAAACCCATTATTACATATAGGTCATATGAAGAAGCGTACCATTTGCAGACATAGTATCCAAAGATGAGGTGTAAAAAGTTTGAGATGGATGCCAAGCGAAGTTGGACAGGATGCGCTATGAGATGGATGCCAGAGTCTAAGAGATGGATGACAGGCTCCACCAGGTCATGATGATGATGGGTTTCTCCACACCTGGCTAAAGTTCAGAGGTAAAAATCCATTCATTTACCTATTTTCAAAGGACGCTTAACATGTATTTTGTCTTCACTAATTTGGTTTATATTTTTAGGGTTCTCTTGCGGTGACCAGTGAAAAAGGCAGCGCCAATAAGGAGGTGTTTATCTCCCAACTATCTAGTCTTGACCATACCCTTGAGCACATCGAAGACAATGGGAAAAGGTGTAGTCTCTACATTGTGACAGACCAAGGGACTACATCCTTCGTCGCTCATGGTACTCTGTACCAGGATGCTAACACACTTTACCAGAAACCAATTCCTTATGGCAATGTCAAGGTTCAGAGGGTGAAAGTAGACCAGCTTAAACCTCTTTCTAAAAATATATCCTCAAGATATTTTGTTATATCAATGATCCACTCTATGATAGCATGACTAGAGGAAGTGCTTAGTTTCACAATTCCACCCGAGTTTTTGACCACATAGTATATTTATAAATTTACCCTGGATAGGAATAACATAGTGCAATTCCTCAATTTTCAGGAGCTGGATTCAACTGTCATTATGTGTGCTATATAGTAAGTTGCAACTTTATTTTAATACTTTATGTTTGATCATTCGAGCAGTAGTGACTTTTTCTTTATTAACAATAGCCACTTCTATCGGAGATGCCTAGAATAAGCAAAAGGGTACAATATTGCTTCATGTGTCCTCAACGCGTCCAAGAGATAAACACCGATAGAAACTCAAGAATTATGTACATGATCAACATTATGACCCGCATCAATAGAAAGATATATTTTACACCTACATTAAAGGGTAAATATACTCTTATACTTGACACACTCATACATATTACTCTATATTTATATATAACGTTGTTCATATTTTATAGTACGCATTGGACTATGCTTGTCATAACCCCTTAAGCTAATATGGTTTACTGATTCGAGTCGTTGTTTGGATCACATGAGTTTTTCTTCATAGATTTGTTAACATGAACATATAATAAGTTATATGATATCTTTTTTTTCTAATTGGAGATAGAGTTGTGCAAAGCTTCAACTTGATAAGAGCCATCTCGATAGTCTTGATCCTTCATGGATTTATCCTTGAGTAAGTATTTTTCAAATAATTAAGTTTCAATTTTCAAAAATTTATTATGGTGAAAGTTAATCACTAATGTACTATATGTTTTTCCATATTATTAGTACCACCGTCAATCTAACAATATTAAATGCGGATATTACATAATCCGATATATACACGAAATCATTGAGATAAGGATCACTGATAGCTTATATGAGGTATGAAGTGATCAAGATTTAGACTTTTTTAATTTATCACATATAGTATATATTTACCTATTATTTCTAAATTACAGTTGTTCAAGCAGAGCAAAAAGAGTTTTAAAGATGATCAAATCCTCTCAATGATGAAAGCTTTAGCAAACACCATGCTAGAGAACTTGTTTTAATCAATCTTCTATTTTGTGTGTATATATTATTGTACGATACCCATTTATATATTATTTTTTATAAGAATTTGAATTAATTTATTACTATATATTAACATTTAATTTAAGTTTTTATATTACTTACTTACTTTGTTGCCTATAGTCTATCTTCATCATATCAAATACATGGCAGTATAGATAAAAAAGCTAAAAGAAAATGTAAAAAAAAAAATTAAACCTTTAACGGCAGTTTTCATAAAATTGTTGTTACCAATATAAATTGTAACAGTAGTTAACATAAAAAACATTGTTATATGATTAAACTGTAATGACAATTTTACTAGAAACTGTCATAAAATTCTAAATATATAACGGTAATTTTATCAAAACTGCCATTTAAGTATTACATTTAATATCAGTTTTTAAATTGCCATTAAAAGCTAGGTTTACAACGGCAGTATACTTCGCACCGCTTGTAAAATATCCATGAAATGTCACTTTTAACTGCCATTGTACAACTTTTTTCTTGTAGTGGGCATGGAGAAATAAAAATAGAACTTTGTAGCAAGATGCTAAAAGGAAGAGGTAAAACACTTCAGAGTGAAAAAGTAAAACCATATTTGACTAATTAAAGTGTTTGCTCATCAACTTCAGAGATTAATGGTTTAGAATCAAGCAATCTATATAACTATGATAGTTTTAAGGGTTACTTAATGTACTTACCCAGAACTATAATTAACACTAGAAGTTCAATTTCATTCTCCAAGTACACTTTGACCATATTTTAGTCATCAAGCAGTGTACAGGTGATTGAAATCAACAAGGAAAATAGGGATAGTTTGAATAACCTGTCCATTAGGTCCGCCATATACCATGACAGCCCCCTAACTGAAAGCCCTGTAATAAATTTAACAAACCAAAAGTAACATCATTTCCAATACTAGTATGCTTACACTTGTGATAAACAATTATGCTATCACAATAACAAACAAAATATATTTATATTTTTGGGAGGGTGGACTACTTTTAGCTTACTACAAATAAAGAAATTCTTAGGAGCATTCGGGATCTACATTGATGTGTGACACAATTCACTTAGAAATGGAATCAATATCATTGAATCTTATCCAAATTAGAATATAATAAAAAAATTGAAACAAAAGAAAATTCAAATGCATACTTTGTCAGGAATCAATATCATGGAATATTTTTCTTGCTCCCACCAGATCATACAGTCTCTGATACATATATTGTTAGGAATTGGAAGACACGCAGCGGAAATTAACTTAAAAATTTTACCATTCATTGTCAATATCTACCGTATGTATTTAAGTCAAGTGAGAAAAAACATTATCCTCAGTGTTCCTCAGCGACTTCCACAACTTCTGGTCACGACATTCACAGCTTTTCTCCGCGGCTCGTGCTCCTTTTCCGATCGTAAGAAGTCGAAGACTCAGGTCGGCTTCCTCTACTGGTATCCACACGAACAGCGTTCCAACCACGAACGACGTGCTAGCGTCTCCTGTCCCTCCAGGGCTTTCTCAAGAATTCGTCCTCTCCGTCTCTATTTCGACAGTTTCTTATCTGTAAACCTTTTTGCAGATTCCCCTTCAGCCTTTCTGTGTTCTATATATTGTTCAAAACGTAGCTCCTAAAATCAGATATATAGGATGCTATGTGTTTTCCTCTACCGAATTGGATTTTTTTTTTAATTCCAAAATTAATACAATATCATATATTGTATAATTTGATAAGAAACTAATTAAATAAATAATGTTTATATTAAATCCATCCCACAGATTTAATTCACCTATTTATTTAACTTAAAATAAAAAAAAGACTGAACTATATTTGATTTATTCTCATAAATCAAATTTGAGATATCATATCAATTTAAATTTCAAATTCAAACATAATAGAGATTTAATTTATACTTATAAATTAAATCTTATAAATATCTCTTATATGAGATATCCTATCAATTTGAATTTCAAATTCAAACATGATAGAGATTTAATTTATCCTTATAAATTAAATCTCATATATCTCTTATATATAATGTATATATACGAATTTATATATATACGAATATAAATATAAATAAATATATATATCCACCCTGGATCATTCATTGAATCTGGACATGTCTTAGATTCAATGAATCTGGACATCATAACTCGTGTTGGGTTATTTTGTGTGCGACCCTGTAGGCCCATATGAAGTTGACAGTGAGCCATTTGCTATACTAGCCCACAAGTCGCAAGCGGTGTCTAGCAAGACATAACGACTACCCAAATAATGAGGATCGTTAAACGATATAACCTTTTATACAACCATATCATGTCCCTTCTGTCACGCGATATTTTGGTCATGGATGAGGCATGGATAATGTCATCCTCCTATTCCTGACCGTTACTTTCTCGATCCCTGAGTAATCTGACTATAGAAATGGAAATACCTTTCCATTACAGTATGGCCATACATTTCTCAGACTCACTCATCGAGGGGTCCAGTAATATCTCTCTACGAATGTGAGGGACAAATTCCATCTTGACCATTCACATTCATCCGCATGAAAAACCACTAAACCCGAACATAGTCTTTATGATCACTCAGTCAAAAGTGACTTTTGACTAGGTCAAAGCTGAGCGTTTGTCATGTAGGAATCCATGATGATCTCAGGTCAAAGGGCATAGTGACATGGTTTGTATATGAGAGAAGCTTATGACGTAACCCATACAGCTCTCTCATAGCGGGTCAGTCCAACACCTTGTACTCTTACATGTGCCTATGATTTTAATTTATATCTCTATACATCTTCAAAGTCATACTAGTCTTATTTCATCTCTGCTCCCGCATAGATAACCGACCAGGAACATTTAGGATAAAATCATGACTTATCCAAGGATGGTTATCACAGTAAACATGCAAATAATATGATAACACAATTAATAAATTCATAAATTAATAATATTCATAAGACAATAATTTGCCCTTAGGCCATGATTTCCAACATACATATATAGTCATTTTAATTCCATCAGAAAACTTAAATCTTTCATGACAGTATAGTCAGAATGATGTGAGTTGATGATGCAAAATGTAAAAAAGGTGTGATTCATACTGTTAGCCGTTAATCTAGAGTTTTTATCAGAAGCTCAACGAACTCATCATGAGTGTATTGTTGACCATATGCTTGAAACGGCTGCAAGTAATTATTCACGTAGTCATTGCTCCCTGCTAAAGTTAGCAATTAAAAATATGGTTTCTTGTTCAGAATAATGGTTGTGTTCATATATTTACAGAAAGGAAGTAAGGGAAAGCAAGTGTTTGAAGGTGAAGTAAAGCAAGTGTACCAATCCCAATAAAGTACAAGGCTTCATTTGCAAAGCTTGTTGGCGGATTTTTGGCCAACTTTTGCCTTCATGATCTGTTTGCTTTTATTGAAATTATTGATCTGGTCGTCCAAAGGCAGCCTCTGAATCTGGAAGATTAGAGAGAGAGATTATTAATCTGTTAAAGGCTTGATTACAATTAATGGATGTGAAGGTGATTGATTTGAGTTTAGAGCGTACGAAATAAAGGCCAGTTTCATTGAGAATGCCAGCTTCTCCAGAAGCAAAGTTGATACCTTTGAGGAAAGCGTTATCATTTGGAGACAATGACAGATATGGTGGTGGTGCTGGGATTCCCAGCTTTTCTGCTACAAAATTCCATAAAATCTTTTACCATCACCAACACATTTAATGGAAAAATTCCATAAATGCATTGACATATGATCAAAATTGTTCTCATTGCAATTTAATGGCAATCAGAAGCAACCGTCAAGATCAGCATAATTTAACACTCATACACACTAGAAGCCATATTAGCAACTAATGAACATTAGCATATAGCAATTCAAAAACAATATTATAAGATATTAATCCACCAAAAAATAATACATACCGGCAAAAATAAGGTGACACTTGTAACCACTGATCGGAACATGCAGAGCATTTACTTTCCGTAGGTCGAGGACCCTTTGGAAAGTCTAAGCGGGGAACAAGCACCTCCTCGTCCTCCTACTGATGTAGGGTAAAAAGAAGTCAAATTGGGAAACTGGATCCAGTGACTGAAAACCTAACAACTAAGTGCCTGTTTGGCATAGCGTTTCAGAA
Source organism: Leucaena leucocephala (assembly GCA_037074615.1). Classification (NCBI taxonomy): domain Eukaryota; kingdom Viridiplantae; phylum Streptophyta; class Magnoliopsida; order Fabales; family Fabaceae; genus Leucaena; species Leucaena leucocephala. The sequence goes on along the minus strand of CM073542.1, from coordinate 20,160,272 downwards.
TCAATTCTGGGGCAAAACCTCGGTTTGAAAAAATTTCACACAAACATCAATTTTTGTCCAGAATTGATTTTGGAACAAAACCTCGGTTTGCAAAATTTTTTGCCAAACAGCCATTTTTGTCCAGAATTGATTTTGGGCAAAACCTCGGTTTAAAACCATGGTTTTGAATAAGCTATTTTCAATGGATTTTGGGAGTGTAAAAGAGCTTATAGATTATCTAATTACTATTTTATCCCTACTTTTTTCTTATACTATCTCTATCCTCTCTCCTCTCTCCTCTCTCCTCTCTCTCCCCCTCTCTCTCTCCTCTCTCTCCCCCTCTCTCTCTCCTCTCTCTCTCCTCTCTCTCCTCTCTCTCCTCTCTCTCCTCTCTCCTCTCTCTCCTCTCTCTCCTCTCTCCTCTCTCATCTCTCTCTCCCCTCTCTCTCCTCTCTCCCCTCTCTCTCTCCTCTCTCTCCTCTCTCTTCTCTCTCTCCCCTCTCTCTCCTCTCTCCTCTCTCCTCTCTCATCTCTCTCTCCTCTCTCCTCTCTCCTCTCTCCTCTCTCATCTCTCTCTCCTCTCCCCTCTCTCTCCTCTCTCCCCTCTCTCTCTCCTCTCTCATCTCTCTCTCCTCTCTCCTCTCTCTCTCCCCTCTCTCTCCTCTCTCATCTCTCTCTCCTCTCTCCTCTCTCTCTCCTCTCTCTCTCCCCTCTCTCTCCTCTCTCTCTCCTCTCTCATCTCTCTCTCCTCTCTCCCCTCTCTCTCTCCTCTCTCTCCTCTCTCATCTCTCTCTCCTCTCTCCTCTCTCCTCTCTCTCTCCCCTCTCTCTCCTCTCTCATCTCTCTCTCCTCTCTCCTCTCTCTCTCCTCTCTCTCTCCCCTCTCTCTCCTCTCTCATCTCTCTCTCCTCTCCCCTCTCTCTCCTCTCTCTCTCCTCTCTCCTCTCTCTCTCCTCTCTCTCCTCTCTCATCTCTCTCTCCTCTCTCCTCTCTCTCTCCCCTCTCTCTCCTCTCTCATCTCTCTCTCCTCTCTCCTCTCTCCTCTCTCTCCCCTCTCTCTCCTCTCTCCTCTCTCTCTCCTCTCCCCTCTCTCTCTCCTCTCTCCTCTCTCTCTCCCCTCTCTCTCCTCTCTCCTCTCTCTCTCCTCTCCCCTCTCTCTCCTCTCTCTCTCCTCTCTCTCTCGCCTCTCTCTCTCTCCCCTCTCTCTCCTATTTATTCTCTACCCTCTCTCCTCTCTCATACTTTAATTAAATCATACCCTTTTTAATAATTTATTAATATAAAAAGTGATTCTACTATTAATCATCCAAACATCTCTATTTGCAAAATCTATTCTTCCCAGAATCTATTCTTCCCAAAATCTATTCTCCAGAATCTATTCTCCCCAAAATCTATTCTTTCCAGAATCTATTCTTCCCAGAATCTATTCTCCAGAATCTATTCTCCCCAGAATCTATTCTCCAAAAGCTAATCCAAACACACCCTAAGAAAAATATCGGAGAGAAAGGTAAAAAAGAAAGCGAAGAACAAATAAAAGAGAAACCTTTGATCACATTAGTGGCAGAGGAGTTATCAGAATAATTTGCTAGGACATTGAAGCGGTTCCAACCGAAAATCCAGAGATAGTCAGTCAGTGAGAAGAAAGGAAAGCAAAGAGAAACCGGAGTTGCAACTTGCAAGAGAGCGAAGATGATCAACGGGAGGCGCTGGGTCTAGTCAAGAAAGGCCAGTTTGGGATTTCACCCAAAGATTAATAAGGCGGTGAAGCGATTAGGCACCGCCAGAGGGAAAGCGTCATTGAGCTATCGATAAAACTTTGGCCGTTGTTGGTAATTCCGTTGTCTCGAGGTTGCGTGACAATCAATGTAAAGCTATTTTAACGTTGATTGATAATTGATTGGTAATTATGAGGAATTAATGTTGTTTTTTTACCTGAAATTCTAACATTCATATTCTTTTATTAAGGGTCACTTATTATTTCACTTCGTATTTGTATAGATTTTGATTTATATTTTGAGGGATTTTTTTTATTAGTATTTTATGGCAGATTGAGATTAAGGTAAAATGCATTGTTGCTAATTAGATACAGTATTAATATTTATAAAGAATAATATTCCCTCTATATTTGCTAAAATATATAAAACTATACTAAATTTTGAGTCAATTTCACATCAACTTCTTAATATTTAAAAATATAAATTAAGAATCCTAATATTTTTTATTTTAACAATCAACTGCTACCATTAAAATTAATAGTTTTACTATGTTATAGTTTTTAAATTTTTTATTATATATTACATTACTTAAAACTAACACTTGAGATATAATTTTAATTTTTTAAATATTTAAAAAATATAAAATATTGAAAAAATAATTTAAAATATTTATTTACCATGTTCTATTTAAATAAAAATATAAACTACTCATAAAATTACATATAAATTGTTAAGTGTTAATTTAAATAACATGGTATATAATAAAAAGTATAAAATGTATGACATGATAAAAATTATTAATTTTAATGACAATTTTAATGACATAAATTTGATAATCAAAATATAAAATATTAGGAATTTAACTTAAAACTTTAAAGGTTAGAAATTTTATGTGTAATTGATTTAAAGTTTAGAGATTTTGTGTATTTAATTTTTTTTATTGGTTAAAATATACATTTAGTCTTTTATGTTTACATCAAATTTTATTTTGATTTAAAAAATATATTTTTAATTTTTTAAACTTAATATTCTTAACTTCACCAACAATGATGACTTATTCAATTTAAAATGATAATTGTGAAATTAAATGCTAACTATATAATTAAAATAAAAATATTATTTAAAAAAATTCAAATGCAAATATGTTTTGTCAGGCATAGTCCTCATTAAAATCGTTGATCAATATTTTCTGTCAATAAAGTTAACAGTATTAAATTTAAAAGGTTAAAAGTATATTATTTTAAAGCTAATAAACTAAAATAAAACTTGATGCAACCATAACAAATCAAACATATACTTTAGCCCTTTCTGCTTTTTGGCTAAAGTTTGAGTCATGATTTATACCCATCAGTTATATGATATAGTTAATTAATTAAATTAAATTAAAAAAATTAGTTAATTTAGTTTATATAGTATGTTTAATTTAAAATGTCAAAATCATCTTCTTTGATTATCTTTTTTCTTTTTTTACTTACTATTGTTAAAAGAGTATCAATAAGGGTAATTTAAAAAATATTAACTAATATTATCATATATTTATAATCAAAATCAAATTACTAATTAGATCTTATACTAAGAGTTAAAGGTGTATACAATAGAAAATGATAAAAGCTTGTGTATACTAAAACCCCTCCAGGGAGTCTACAGTACAACGAGATTAATTACTGCTTCTAGTGATAGATACGCTAGGCCTACCAAAATATTTATAAGCCATAAATAAAATTTAAATTAAATATTCAAACTTTTTATTGGTAACACCCAAAAAAAACAAAGGGAGAGGAAGAATGAAGTTTGTCTAGTTTTAGTATGAAGCAAAATTACTTATTATTTCTAATTAATCATCTAGCAATTTATATGTATGCATAATATATATATATATATATATATATATATTCATTCTTCATACTCCTTCTATCCTTAACATTAAGACATATTTAATTAATTTAATTAGATTAAAAAATTATTTAGTGTTTAGGGTTTTAATATAATTTTTTTTTAAAATACCTTAATTATTTTTTTAACTCATTATCTCCCTCTCTTATTTAATTATTATTGTTAAAGTATTAATAAGGGTAATATATAAAAAAATTGATATATATAAATTATATCTTATACTTATAAACTAAAATTAACTTTTTAATTAGGTTATATGATAAGAATATAAGAAATATTATTTTAGAAATAGAGACAATCAAAATATGAGAATCCTAAAACGGTTTCTCGTTAGGAGAAAAAAAACTGGCTTCATGAAATTGACCAAAACCATAATTTTAAAAATTGAGGAGACAAGCATAATTTTTTTTCTAAAAAGCACTTTTCAATTCAAAACCATAGTTTGTGGTAGAAATCAATGGTTTTGAAGAACCAAAAATTTTTATTTTTTCAAAAATTATTCTCTAATAAAATCATTTTTCTCACTTTTTTTTTAAAAACTATTGTCAAAAAGTTAATCTAAACGTACCCTTAATTTCTGTAAAAACATCCGCCCTTCTGTTGCATTATCATTGACTTAACTTTTCCATAAAACATTCAACCCTTTTATCCCACTTAGGTTATTTAAATAACCCAATTGCAATATCTTTATATATATATATATATATATAAGAACCAATTGCAATATCTTTGAATACCTTTAACTATCTGTTTTTTTTTTTTTTTGATATGGAAATGGAAGGAGTACCAAATTTCGAACCCGCGTCATGATGTAATGTTCATAAAGAACTTTCCACAAATCCACAGGCAAAATTGGTACCTTTAACTATCTGTTAAACATGAGCTTATCCCCACTTATCTTATGTGATGCCTAAATTAACAGAATTATTCATTAAAGTGGCCCACCTTACCCATTATATTCTTATCCATTTGGGTTTTGAACTTAGAGTTCCAAATCAGGCCCTAAATGTTTCTTAAGACCCAAATTGAGTTACTATCCCTTTTTCCCCATAGACACATCTTGTGTAGATGTAGTATTCAGATTAATCAGGGGGTTTTCCACAAACGCAAGATAACTGTTTTTCTTTGTTCCTGAGGGAATACATACGGCTAATCAAGACTTGATCACTTTGTTTTGTGGCGCTTGAAACTAAAATTTCATTATTGTTCCATTAATCAACTTCTATTGCTTACGAGACATTTGGCGTGATTCCAATAGTAGTTTTCATGTTCTAGGGCAAGTCATCTACACAGACAGGTCCACATCAAGCAACATGATCTTCCCTTGCCACATGTTAACTCAGTGATGTAGAATTATTAGAAGATGACCGATAATTTACCTAACCTTTTTTTCAATAAAAGGCAGCGTGAAAATGGCCACAGATTAGCTAGCTAAAGAAATATTAGGCTGAAATCTTCTAAGAAAATTATTCTAATTCTTCATAGGAGGAATATTCATTATGACAGCTTCAACATCCATTTGGCAACCTTAGCAAGCTAAAAAATCAGCATAACAATTAACTTCTCTCGACATGAGATCAAATATAACAATCCAATGAATTCCAACTTTCATCCAAATGGAGCATAAAGACAAGTTATAACTTTTCCAAATTGAACGTAGGCTTGTGGTTGACCTTCTGCCACAATTTTTTTTTTCTTTCTTCTTGCCTATATAATAATTCCGTAACTATGAAAGTAATGCTAACTTTTGCACAAATATAAGACGTAGAAGAAAACCACATACTTCACAGTTCATTTTCTTTTACCATAAGTTCCCACAACACAAAAGCAACCACATGGGAAGAGTTAATCACGAAGTTCAAGTATCAATTTGTTCCTCAATTTTATGGGCATCATACTGATAACCATATGGTTACAAACCATGTTCAAGACCTTTATGTGATTGTTTTCCAGCAATTTGCCAGCACCTCGGTATGACAGTTTTATTCAACGAGCTTCATACTGAACAACTGCACAACAAAATAATTTGGCTGAGCACTGTAGATAACTTGCATGTATAGGCAGCAGTTTGAGATAAAAGATCACAATTTTAGCCTAGGAATGAAAATTATTGTTCATGGTGGCATGCTCCAAAAACTACTTGTACTTCATGAATTCGGTGATCTAGATAATAATTTTATCAACATCCACGGCATTAGGTAATCTAGATAACAATTGTGTCAACATACAAGGCATATAAACTAGATAGTTAACACAAGAATCTGCTTAAATATTCATATTTCATTTCCTCATTATATAGTACAGCCAAGTACTAATACAAAGAAAATTCTCTAATGAATCAATAGAGAAAAGTAAGCATTTATCTTCACACATTTTAATATCATATGAAAGAGATGCAAAATATAGAATCAGCAAAGTTAGATCTGCATGCATGCTAAAAATAAGGATGATAAAAATATGGTTCACCTGAAAATCTAGTAGTAGCATATAATGCAAGGCTAAATGTTTAAACAGAAAAAAATCACCAAATGCCCTAGAAAGAACACTTGGTGCAAAAACAGAGTGAGAGAAAGAAAAAATACTATATTTGGTGTACTTTACAATATATAAAATAAAATATAAATCCAGCAACATGAGTAATAATACAAGGGATAAAATGTATAAAGCAATATATTCTAAGCCAAACCATTTTACCAAAAGTAATAGACTCTTCAGATATGAAGAAATACTGTATAAAGATGATTCACTACATAAAACATTAGAAAAAAGGACCGCCTAAAAGCCTTCATCATACAAACTCCTAGCTGAGTTTCCATCTTATGGATAAAATGAATGCTAAAGCTAAACAATTCCATAGTAGTCTGCCGTGATTCTTCAAAAGGAAACTAAAGCCAGAGACAAAGGCAAGTGCTATATTCTATATCAATACACCCGCCTTGTCCTATCACTCAACGGCTAAATATGTATGTAAACCCATACATAAATAAGCCAATTGCAGTTAATACCCCGAGGTTCAGGTAAGCTGACATTGTACATCCTATTTCCCTAGATAAAAAAACTTATTTATAGGGTCTTTGGGTGTAATATCATACCCCCTCTGGTCCTTTTTATAAGCTCCAATTAACTACTTTACATAAGTTAATAGTTAGTTAAAATTAGTTCATTCTTGTAAAACCTCAAAATTACCCTCGATAAAAATCATTAGTTAGAGGAGTTTGTTTAACTAGTTAGAATGTTTTATAGTTAGTTAGGGATACTAGGTGAAAAAATTGAAATTTTAAGAAAAACTTGTTATATTATGAAATATACAAGAAGTCCTTATAGTAAGGATAAGGAGGGAGTACATATCAACAATCAGACCCGGTGTTTGACATGTATAACCAAAATGCCGGTCTCAAAATCTTAAGTCCATATCTATCGTAGGTAGCGCTTTCAAAATACTTGACAAATTAAGGCATCCACTTAAAAACCCTCCAAATATTGCCTGAATAAATCAACATATACCCGAGTGTATGTATACATATATATATTGCTTTTGGTTGCAAAGGAAGCACAGGATCTTGGGAGTAGGAACAGAAAAAAGGGGTACAGAAACGATCAAACCCACATGTATCAGAACTGCTGTTATTCTTCCCTTTCTTTCCCATTTATGCTTTTACATGCTTTCCCCATTTTCCCCCATTAACAACCCAAATTTCAATTATTAGAACAGGCAAAACTGTATAACATCATAGTATTTGTCGACTGAATGCTATGAACAAGAGTCTCTTTGCTCTTCCTTTTAATGGAAGGTAAACCAAATTTGAGCCTTTTGAGAATTACGGATGATCCAGCAGATCTTAAAAACTGAAGCTAACAACTAAGACCTGCCACTTTGTAATATTTGTTAAACAAACTAAAGTTTTCATAAAAAACAGAAGGACAACCAAAAAGAATTCCCACTAAGGCAACAACTGGCTGCATACTTATAATGTGAACTAAACAACGGTTACACTCCAACAAAATTAGCACCCACACATATGTATATGTTGTACAGTATATAACTCAATTCCTTCAACAATTAATGAATTACAATTACGAATTATATATTGGGTATGCATTTATCTTAACTCTGTAAAGTGGACATGCATGCATTTTTAAGTGACATTGTAACGAACATCAACCATGGATATAAAACAAAATTCTATTTCTTGCTTCACGAGTCCTAATGGTTCGAAGAAAAAGATGACACAACAATAGAAATTTCAGATAAAGCGGAAGCTTACTGCGACGAGTACGCTTTTTGTACAGAATTCGATAACCGCATTCTCGGCACTGTATTACGTCACCTGGTTTAAGAGTGTTCTCCATCCCGCAATCTACAAAAAGTACATGTGATAAATAAAAAATAATAATGGATCAAGACTCAACAAAGTTTGAAAAAAACAGAGATAAGAAATTTCAGAAAAGCAGGTTCAAATGCAAAAACATAAAAGAAACTCAGCCACGCCGTGTATTTTTACCGAACACTTTATTGAGAATCACAAGAAAGCTGGAAGAGTAAACGTACCTCCACAGATGTAGCTTACAGGCTCAGGTTGAGGATCCATGGCTTCAGCGAATTGCAACGAAGCAAGGTTGTAACCCTAGGGCTTCCGATTCAGAGTTGGCGCCGGATCGAAGGCAAGAAAAGCCCTAGAAGTGACTATTGTTGGTCCCTCAGCAATATATATTTATTATTAAATTATAAATATAAATTCACCATTGAATGGGTAGCCCAATAAGCCCACTTTTTGGGAAAACCTATGGCCCATCTAGATTTGAACGGCCCAGTCACAAGAGCAGAATTAGAATGGGCCGAAGCTTTTAGCATTAGAGAGGCTTATATACCAGCCCAACCCATCTCATGTTCAATGCCCAACGTACGGATTGAGAGTTTCTCATAATGACCTATTATCTATGACTATTTTGAACATATTTAATCTCCGAAGAGTACCACTTTATTGTAATTCTAGTCGTGACACTTGCAGAGATATCTTAGCTCTTGAGTGTATAATTTTAAGTCTAAGGATAATAAACAACTTGTCATATCCGACATTAATATCGCCTAAGAGAAATGGAGAGTTCACAATGTCCATAGATCGTAAATGAGTCCAATATCTTTTCAAAAAACTTTTGCCCTAAAAAAATATTTCTCATAACATAGTGAATTATTATTTGAATTTTCATAAAAATAAATGCTCAAATTTAGTATCCCTTTTCATGTATTATTCACTCCATAAATATTTATAATATTATATATATATATATATATTTGTGTGTGCTTTTAGTAACTAAGTATTTTATATTAGACCATTTCAAAAAAAAATATTATTAATAATAATAGTACTTTCTATACATAAATGTTTTAGAGTATAAGTATTTTCTATATATAAGATTTTTAAATATGGACAAACAGGCAAGAAGTGCATTTTTTGGGATACACAAAAGCCTTTTACACTTTAAATCTTGAGATGATAGGAATATCATTCACTAAATAAAAAAATTAATATAAATTATTTACTATTTTCCCTATTATATATCTCATAAAATTATAATATATTTTCAGCATTTTAACCAATAACCATTCCTTATGTGAAATTTTCAAAGACATGCAATTAGCTCTTCAAAAACAATATTTTTATGTAAAATATTATGAAATTATGATTAAAAAAACTTGACTAAATGACATGACTCTCCCATAATTTTTTGTTTTACCCCTACTTTAGTTCCACTTTGTCATAATTCAATTCAACTTTTGTTTTTTTCAAAGCTGCGCTCTTTTTATTTTATAAAAGCAGACAAAAGTAGGTAAGGTGTGAAGTTAGTAAAACTTTACAAATTAAGAACAAAATTAATTTGTTAAAAGATAAAATTATTTTTTCCATAAAATAAAGTTTATCAACTTATTAATTAGATATTTAAATATATTTAAATTCTTTTTAATAAAGAATTTAAGTAAAACATTAGTATGAGCGTTTTGATAAAAAAAACTAATATTGATATAATTTTGCAGAAAGTAATTTGAATTAAGAAAGTATTAAGGAAAACCAACAAAAAAATTATTTAAATTTTAAAATCTTAAATTAATTTTTTTTATATTTATTTTAGTAGCTATTGATTATACTTAATAAGTAAATTAACAACATATTTTTATTAGAATTTAGAATTTAGAATTTTAAAAGTCAAATTAAATTTTTATAGGATTTTTTAAATACTAATAATATTATTATTATTATTATTACTATTTGTAGTCACTTTCGATTTTACCAGATGGGTTAGTTTAGGGAATGGCACAGAAATTTATGGTGAGGCAACCTGCACAGTGCACTTAATTATTGGAGAAAACAGTGCTGCTTTTTATGTTGATTGGCTGTCTCAACATTTGTTGTCATCATCAAACACATAAAACACAAAAGTACAAGACAAAAAAATTACAACGTCATTAAAACTGTCAATACCAAGGGGCAGTTATACGGCGGAAGCTTGTTCACTACAAAATTATGTATTGACAGTTCTGTTTAGTGACTGTTTGCTATGTAGTTTAAAAAAAAAATTTAGATAAAATTTCAGTTTAAATAAATATTCATATTTATTTAAAAATAATTTTAATTAAAATTATAATTTTGAATAAACTATTAAAACTAATTTTAGGAACAATAAAAGAGTTTATAAATTATCCAATTACTATATTATCCCTGATTTTTTTACTCTATTTCTTTTCTCATATCTCTTCTCTACCCTATCTCCTATCTCTTCTCTACACTCTCTCATCTCTCATCTTTCTTCTCTATCATTTCTCATCTCTCATACTTTTAATCAAACTATATTTTTTTAGTAATTTACTAATATGAAAAATAATTTTACTATTAATCATCTAAATATCTCTATTTTTAAAATATATTTTTAAAAATCTATTTCTTTTCATAATATATTCTTTAAAAGTTAATTTAAATATGCTTTTGAAGTGACTCATCATCACGTATTTATTATAAATCTATTTTAATCATATTTTATGTATTAAAAAATATAGTTAAACCATTAGATGTATTTTAAATTAATATTTTTTAAATTTAATTCTATTCTCTCTTTATATTTATAAAACATTCTCGCATATTTATCTTTTTTTCTCTTGTTTTAATGAGAATTAACTAAGGAAAAAATTAGAAAAGAGTCATTCAAAATATCTAAGTGACTTATATTTATGATAAAAATTATAAATAGATTTATAATAAAAATGAAAGTAATATATTATAGATTAAAAAGAGTAAGTTATAACTGACCAAATCATGCATATAAAACACGCAAAACAAGACCTACAAAATAGTGAAAATAGCGAGGCGTTGCAAGTTGATGTGAGAATTCTTTAGGATTAAAAGGCATTTTTACTATAAAAAAATAATATTTTTAATAATAATACTAGAGGTGTCAATTTCTTGATATTATTAATTTTTAGAGATCCTGCTCATTGGCAATGGTTCCCTTGTTTGCACGGAGAAAAATGGGTATGAAAAAAACTAGGGACAAAATAGAGAGAAACACAAGTTTTTTTTTTATTTATTTGGATAAAGAAAAAAAGTGGGAGAAAATACAGTGTGGGATATATCCTTTTTCTCTAAAACTCTTCTCTCCACAGAAAAAAAAAATGAGGAGGAAACTCATTTTCCCGTCATTCCTGTAACTATTTTATTTTTATATTATATTTTTATTATTTATTAATAATTTTAGATAATAATATTATTTATTCATTTTATTATATTTGATTTAAAAAAATTATCCACTTTTTCCCTCTTGATAAATTACATTTTTTGTGGCAAAAACATTTTGGTTTCAAAATATAATAACATGCATATATATATTTTATCAAATGATTTTAGTTTAAATTGTTTGATGATGATAATTTTGATATGATTTTTTAATTATGATATTTAATTTGATGTTAAACGTGATATATTTGTATATGAGAATAAGGATATTTTAACCATTTAGCAATTGTCTATTTTCTCTTATAACTATTTTTTTAGATCCATCTTTTCATATAGAAGAGGTGATTATAAGATTTCCTTCTTAAATTTCTATTATCTTCTTCCTATTTTCTTTTCTCCCAATTTTTTCCCATCTAAACAGAGTATTAAAATATAAAAGATCCTTTAACTTAAAGATTTTTTCACATAAAAATATCATATGTCATCAATCTATAGAATACAAAAGGTAAATAAAACTTAATTCAGATCGAGTAAAAAAATGAATATAAAAACTTATAAAGTTCTCTTGCCAAATATTTAGGATGAGGGCATTCTTGAAACACAAAATTTGAAATCTCTAATTAAATATCAAGTCAGATCATTTATCAATATTAATTTTCCTATAACATTTTAATACATAAAATTAAATTTATATTAATTTCTTTTTTAGTGATAAAATAGGCTCGTAATTCGTTTTTGTTGGGTTTTTTTTTGGGGGGGGGGGGGGGTTTGTATGCTTGTAAATTGAAATTGTATAATAAGGTTATAAGGCGGTGATATGGTGGAGGATGGCCGTTTGTTAAGAGCACCTAGAATTTATATTTCCAATGTGGGTGAAGCCAAACACGGCAATAGTTTGTCACTTTCTTCAATGTGACTCTTTTCCTTATTAAAAAAATATGTCAATTAATATTAATATAATTAGTATACCTCAGAGAAAATTGCTTAGAAATTGGGGAATATCGAAAAAGATACATTTTCAATTCTAAAAAAAATATCATAACATGTGAAATGATATATTGGTTACAAGTATTTTAGAAAAAAGACAGATTTACCTCTAAAATTATGATGATATATTATTTACTATTTTTATATGATATTGACAATATTTATAATAATTTTAACTATATTGGTTATGATTATCTTTAACAACTTTATTGTAAATAATTAAATCAAGTTAAGTGATACTAATTACTCATATAAAAGAATTGATAACTTTAGTTATGATTTTAACCATATTCGTTCAATATTTAATATTATCTTTAACAATTTAATTATAAGTAATTGGATTAGGCTTTATGTTATTAACTACTCATGTAACGAAGTTGACAATTTTTATAATAATTTTAACCATATTTATTACGATATTTATTACTATATTTAACAATTTAATTACAAGTAATCTGATCAGATTATTTGTTATTGAATCTTTATGTAATAAAATTAATAATTTTGATAATAATTTTAATCACCTTAATTACGCTATTTATTACTATTTTTGACAATTTAGGGGCAATTATATCTTTTTTTCTCAAATTTTAAGATCCCATATTGATACTTGTGATCAATTTATCTTTCCACATACCATGATGCCCTTTTTAGAATTTTAGAATTTGACAAGGTATTTTATGAGAATTTTCCCTTAAAAAATCTCATTGTAAAATTTATTGTATAGAAGTATATGAAATTTTGTTGAATGATAAATTGTAAATCTTCTTCAATTGTTTATACCTATTTTTAATTATGTGTAAAATATAATTAAATAGGAGTTATATCCGCTCAAGAACTTGGGTCATAGAGATCTGTTTGGAGGGAGGGAAATGGAGGAAAGGTGAAGGAAAATTTTAATAAATTTAATTTTTTTTTAAAATTAAGTTAAATACTTTTAATTAATTTTTCTTTTTACTTTATCTCTTTTTTTTATTAAATTTTATAACATCATCTGTTCATTTTTTTTAAAAATTGAATTCCTTAGAATTTTTTCTCCCATCCCCTTCCTTCCATGTTATACTCATGCCAAACAAACTCAAAGATATTTTTAGAAAATAAATTTTAAAATAAAGATTCAAAAATACTAATAAACTTTTATAGAAGGAGATTCTACAGCAATTTTTTTCGTAAACAGATAAAGTTTATAAAAGAAATTTGCATTTGTTTACAAATTAAAATTAGCATCTTCTAGGCAATTTTTGTTTATATATAAATTTTAAAAAAAAAATATTATACTCTTTTATAATTTAAAAATAAAATAAAATTTTATTTATTTTTAAATAATATTAATATTAAATAAAATGAGTTCTCACAGGCTCTATTCCTCCTTCGCAATTTGTCTCCATGTAAGGCGCGACTCTTTGGTGCTTCTGTAGCTCCATTCCCTGGGCCTAATCATGGTTTACTATTATACTTTATAATGAAAATAATAGTTTTAAATTACATAGATAAATACTGACAATTTAAAGTTATAAATATAATCAAACCTTGACCTATTATTTATATAGAAATTTTCATTCTGCTGAATAACAAAACTATAGAAAATGATAACGATGAGTTGTCATGAATATAAAGCATTTTATGTGGATGTCTATCCCTCATGTCATTTCATATTTATATTAAAGGTAACAACTATCATAACTTGAAGGTCATGACTTTTTATGAGTCTTGTAGTTGATTTTCTCATGATTTAAAATATACTTTATAATTAATTATTCTACAACTAATCCCATGAATCAATTGGGTTGTAATCTTATGCTTATAGAATAGATAGGGCATCTCCCTTGAATAATAAAGCAACTAGTTAGAAGAATTATTTTTTTTCCCATATAATTTATCGGAATTTTACCTTAACTATATCTGAATTTGATCCGCGTCGCGCATCTGACTATGGTGGGTGAGTCTTCCAACGGAAATTTTTTGCATACGTTAAAGCTCGAACTCGAGACATTATTTAAGTGATATTAAACTGCTTACCACTCGGACCAACCCTATTGGTGCTAGAAGAATTGTTCTATTATTTTTATCACTTTTTTCTTTTCCTTATTATTTGTATTCTCTATTTCTCTATTGTTTTACTTGCTTTATTTTACAACAAAATGATGTAAAATAAGAAGAAGAAAGGGAAGAGAGTAAGAGGAGAGAGAGGTCATAGTAGAGAAGAAAAGAAGATAGAGATAAAAGAAAGTTAAAAAACTTTTAGTTTTTAATAATTTATAAAAATTTATGCAAAATAAAAAATTTAAAACTACTTAAAGGAATAATAATAATAAAAAATAATAATCCTAGTCTAAAAGTAATAAAATAAAGATAAATTACAATAATGATAAAATATAAAATATGATCAAAGATAGCTTCAACATCTTTTGTATATTTTTGCCAAAATTGCATCATCTTCTTTATCTCATATCTTATCACAAATTTCATGTTAATTATTTTGTTTAATATTTTTAAAAATTACTTACTACTACTCATCCTACCTAAATTTATAACTTAACCTTTTAAAAGCTAATTAACAAAAATAGTTTTATGAACCATATAATAATGAAATATTCATAATATTTTTGCAATTAAATTTTACTTATATTAATTTTTATATTTTATATTAAATATTAATATTAATTAGGGGTATGTGCATGATAAAATTTATTACTCTCTCCTTAAGCTATTTAATTAACTTAGATAAATTAAAAAATATAAATAAATTAACGATTAATAACAAATATAGTATGATATTTTAAAATATTTTTATAGAATATTAAATTTTATATCATTTTATAAGTTAAATAAAATAATTTTTAAAATTAATATAAAATAAAATAATTAAGATATTATATTTATAATTAAATTTTAAATTTTAATTAATTTTTATATTTAAGATATAATATTAATTTAAATAAAATTTGAATTTTGTTTAGTGGATACAAAAAGTCCACGCGCTTTATGATTCGCGTGAGCTCCATCATTTTCCTCCGCAAATTCCACTTACTGCCCATGTTTTGTGAAATGTAAATAAAAGTACGGGAGAGGCGGGGGTTCGTTGGCTAAAGCCTTAAAAAAAGGGGTTCACACGGTCGCAATCAAGTACACTCCCGATCGCTGTTGAGAATTTTATGACCTTACGTGGCACCACACTATTGTTACCCTCCTAGAGTTGTCATCCTGTGCTTCGTCTCTGCTGTTCATCAGATGTGAACGAATGAAGGAGCGAAACGCAGGAACAGGTGGGGCCCACGATCCTCGAGATTGTAAACACAACAATTATTTGGGAGGCTAACCTGCCAAATGGAGAAAGTCAGTATGGAGTATGTGGTGACAGAACGTGGGGCCCACTGCATCAACTTGCGAGGTTGTCATTCATTCCTGCCCCTCTCATCTCAACCGTTGCTTCATCACTTACTATTAAAACTTTAAACTAATTTAAATAAATAATTAATATTTTAAAATATAATTAATACTCTAAATTAATTTTAAAAATATAATTAATATATTAAAATATTTAAATTATTATAATTTTATTCTTTTACTAAGAAAAATATAAATTTTTATTTTTTATACGTCAATTTTTTATTTTAATATATTATTTTTAAAATATCATATATATATATAATATTATTTTAATAATTATATTAATAAATTATAATTTTTTTTATTTTTATATATAAATTTTATATAATATAAATTTTATATTTATTTAATATTATTTTTTAAATAAAATGACATATCTAATATTTTAAATAGTTATATATTAAAATAAAAAGTTTACTAGATTAGACATAAATTTATATTTATATTAATAAAAATAGAAAATTATACTAATTTAAATATTTTAAATTATTAGTCCTATCTTTAAAATTATATGATACTGATTATATTTTTAAATATTTTAAAATATTAATTATTTTTTAAAAATTAATTTAAAATACTAGATATGTTTTTACCTTTACCTTTGAGTACATTTGCCTTTACAATGAAAAAATATGTTAAAATAATAGATACTATGATTAAAATTAAGTAATAATTATATGGTTGATTACATGATTATTAATAATCTATATCTATATATGGCTGTGATTATTAATAATCTATATCTATATATTGCTGTTTCTTATTTTTGGAAAAAATTACCTTGGTAGTACTAAGTACCTATCATATCGATCCTATTTTGACTAGTACACATTCTCAAATCAAATCAAATAATTATTTTTTTATTCTTTCTTATCATGAATTGTTTTTTTATTTTTTAATGCACGAGTTTCTATATAAATATATAATTATTTGTTATTTTTAAATTAAATTCTAATATTGTTTAACTTAATTATGAGGAGAAAAATATCTAAAAATACCTGTTCAATATCTAAATTTAATGTTTCCATCAATTTCAAAAATTCTAAATTTTTACTTGTGATTAAATAGAAATTTTAGAAGTTGAATAATTTTATAATTTTGTCAGAACTACATGTAATTTATTATTTTTATAATACAATTTATTATACTTCATTAGATATTTATAACAATAGTAATACAATTGATAACTATTTTTTATAGACCTTAAATATTTTAAATTAAATAAATCATTTATAAAATTTATTACTTTTATAACAAAATTTATTACATTTATTAGATATTTATCATAAGAGTAATGCAATTGGCAATTTTTTTTTCAAATAAAACATGTTAAAATAAATGAATTTTTTAAAAGATTTACTAATTTTGTAATAAAATTTACTATACCTTACTAGATATTTATTATATGAGTGATGTAATTGACTACTTTTTCTAGAATCTAAAATTATTAAAATAAATAAATCATTATAATGACTTACTACTATTATAACAAAATTTACTACAATTTAATATATATTTTCTATAACTTTCATGCAATTGACAACTAATTTTTACAAAACTCAAACTTATTAAAATCAATAAATATTTATGGTATTTACTACTCTCATAACAAAATTTATTACAATTCATCAAATTATTTACTATAAATATAATGCAATTGAAAAACTAAAACTTGTTAAAATAAATCCTTATAGTGACTTATTATTTTTATAACAAAATTTACTACCTCATTAGATATTTATTAGAGTAATACAATTTATAACCTTCTTTTTCAAAACTCAAACATATTAAAATAAATTTATCCTTATAGGGATTTACAATTTTTATAACACAATTTACCACACTTTATTATATATTTACCATAATAGTAATTTACTTTAACAAGTTTTACGTTTGAAAAAAAGTAGTTAACAATCATTATTATTATAGTAAATATCAAACAAAATACAGTTAACTGCATTATAACAATAGGGTTTTGCTATAATCATTCAATTATTCTAATAAATTTTTTTAAAAAAATGATTATCAATTGTATTACACTTATAATAAATATATAATGAGGTGCAATAAATTAAGTTACAAAGTAATAAATCTTCTAAAGAAATACATTTAATTCAACATATTTGAAATATAGATAAAATAGTTATCAATTGTATTACTGTTATTGTAAATATCTAATAAAGAGTAGTAAATTGTATTACAAAAATAATAAATACCATTTGGTTAAGATAAAAGGTAAAATTAAAAGACCATTCAAATTTTAAAATTACTATTTAGTTATGGTATGGATTTGAGATTTTAGAAATTAGCATGATCATTTTAGAATTTAGAAAATTTAAAGGTATTTTTTTAGGGATTTTCCCTTGTTAGGAATCCCATATGCTTGGTTGGAAATAGGTCTTCTTAGAGTATAAAATACAAATGATAATTTTTTACCAATTAAATTAATTTTTTCAATAATCTTTTGGTCACTTGCTATTTGGTAGTTTTTTGGAATCATATATCTAAGTAACCAATCAATTGAAATTAAAACTTTATAATGATGATGCCTATTTCCTTAAGTATGTTTAGTATCAATTAAATCTCTCTTGTACATACCTATAAGAACTCACTTGATGGACAAGAACTTCAACACTTATACCAAAATAAGTTGATTACAGTTTATCTCTCTCTATATATTACAAAATTATCTTTGTAATACACATTTTATAAATTATTATGATTATTTTACATTTTATAGAACATGCAAGATTGATAAGCCTTTTTCCATAAAAATTATAGAAATTGGTTTATGCAAAAGTTACAGAAACTTCAAATTCACATCATTTATAGACAATACATAATTAACTTCAAGTTTGAATATATGAATCCACCCTAGTTAATTAATTTTTTTTATAACAGAGGAAAAGACTAAAAACAGACAAGGTCTAAACTAAGCTACACTAAGTTAATTAATTTTTTTTATACATTGTCATTTTAAATATCCAAATATATGATGCTTAATATTTATTTGTCTTAATTTGGACCAAAAATGTTTATTTGTAAAATTATTTTACTTTTCTATTGTTTTTGTAAGATTATGTTTCTATTGCTTTGCAAGAAATTGAATCTAACTAAGAGTATATGAATTTGTTAATAAAATAATAAATTTAAAAAAAAAAGGATAATGAAAATTTTAATCTTTGAAATTTGTCTTTGGTTCCTGAAATTTAATTTTTACCAATTAAGTCTCTAAAGTTTTGTACACAATTTTTTCCAAACCATAAGAACTAATTGTATATGGATATGAAACTTAAGATATTTAATTAAAAAAATTAATTTTTAAGGACTAAATTTATATTGATAACTCATGCAAACTTGAATGACCATCCCATTAAAACTTAATATTTTCATAAATTAACTTACTTAAGAAATTAATTTAAATAATGTAAAATTAAAATCTTGTAAAATATTTATGAAAGTAAAAGTAGAGACAATGCACAAAATAAAATAAAAAAGCCGTTAACTGAAGTAGTATTGTGATAAATAATTTCACATTTCACATTCAAAATATTTAAATTTAAAATATCAAAATGTAAAAGAGATATAATAAATAAATAAATTCTTAATATTACTAAGTAACTATAAACTTTATGATATTAATTAAAATTGACTATATAGAGAGTATCATATATAATCTATCAATAAAATGACATTATTGATCCAATGTCGTAAAAATTTAATAAAGTTTTATATTAATTGTTGGCAACCTCACAAAATCTTTTTGATTCATTTTGACTTGAGACTAAGCTATGAACTAGCATAGCTAGAGTTGTGCCTTATGAATACAATGCTATATACAAATATAATTAAATAAATATCACATTTTGAAGGCTCTTAATTTATTTATATTTTTAATTTAAATTATTAGTTATGACTAAAAGTCAAACATAAAGAACAAATAGCAATAAATTGAAAATCAAATGAGGATGATCATATTTTCTGGAATAGTGCATAACAGGTGAGCTTCCATTATTCATGATGATGAGCTGCCATGGGCAATTCCTGTTCCTTTTCGCAACTCCCAACAAACTTGAAATATATTAAACAAATCATTTATTCATAAATGCATTGGCCCTATTTGGCAAGTATATGGATGGATCAATGAAGTAATATAATATAATATATAAAATAAAATAAAATAAAATAAAATTTATCTATTTTATTTTATTTAAAAAAGTGCACAGAAACTTGATTGATCTTGTATTGTATAATAAGAGGCAACTTTTTCTGTAGTTGCAGTATCCATAAGCACATAACCTCCAATCACAGCTCACCAGTTTCATTCATCTTCTTCTTTTTTAAATCTTCCCTTTTTCCTCTCTCTCTCTCAAGATTGTCGCAAAGCTTCTTTTTGTTGATTTGTTTTTCTTTCTTTTTCCCTTCTTTCTTGCTTCGTTATATTTCTCCTTTTCTGCGTTTTTTTCTTAGTTCTCTCTGTTTTCCCAGTGCTTGCTGCTTCATTCACTCTCTGTTACTCGTGTTTTTCCTTAATTAGTTATCTTTCTAATTCATTGTTTTACGTCGTTTTGCTTCCAAAATTGAGGAGGAGAATCGGTTTGTAAGAAATTTCTGGTTTTTTTTTTTCCTGGGTTTGTGTTCTCCATTGCCTTGTTTCTGTTTGTTGGTGTCCAAGTGGGAAGTTGATTGATTATCTTCAGATCTCACTCAATTGTGGTTCTAGGGTTCATTATCTCTGTGGAGCATCTGGATAACATATTTCACTCTCAATTTGGGGAGTTTTTTCCTCTTCCTTTTTTATTTTCTAAAGTGTGTTTTTTTTTTTCCTTTCTAGATTCCCTATGCCGGGATACAAAAAGATATTCTGATTCGTTTCAAAAAAATGTTAGTGGGTTTGTCCTTGATAATATTCTCGTGTTGAAAACCTCTTCATCTCTCCCCCCCTGTTCCTCACCAAATTAACTGAAATCCTCGTTGTTTCAGAGAGCACTCTTCTTCTTGAATTCTCCCATTCTTCAATAAATAACTCTCTCTTTCTCTTTTTCCTCTTGTGATTGGATTTGATGAAGTGGGAAATGGATATTCTCTCATCTTCTTCTGCTCATATGTCCAAACCCACTTGGCTCATTCAAGACGCCATGATGAACACAACAACAACTACTACAGCAAGATGGACTCCATCAGAGAACAAGCTGTTTGAGAATGCTCTCGCAGTGTATGATAAAGACACACCAGATCGGTGGGTGAAAGTTGCAGCAATGATACCAGGGAAGACAGTCGGAGATGTGATTAAGCAGTACAGAGAATTAGAAGAAGATGTTATTAATATAGAAGCTGGATTGATCCCAATTCCAGGTTATAATAATAGCACCACAACAACCTCACAACAATTCACCTTAGATTGGGTTAACTCTTATGGATTTGATTCCTTCAAATCTCATGGTGGAAAAAGATCCTCATCTTCAGGAAGACACCCTGAACAAGAAAGAAAGAAAGGTGTCCCATGGACTGAAGAAGAACACAAGTAAGACTTTAATTCTCTCCCCTTGGAATTCTCTTGATTGAATACATATTTGTGTTTGTTGCTGAGTTGGAACATGTTTTGATGACAAAACTTAATATAGTTTGTTCATTTTCTGAGATCTTTATGCATGTATGATGAAGTTTTGTGGTGTGTGTGCCAACTGTTTGATGAAATTCTTCAGACTGTTTCTTCTGGGGTTGAAGAAGTATGGGAAAGGAGATTGGAGGAACATATCGCGAAATTTCGTGGTGACTCGGACGCCGACTCAGGTGGCTAGCCATGCTCAGAAGTACTTCATAAGGCAACTTTCAGGAGGGAAAGACAAGAGAAGAGCAAGCATTCATGATATAACTACAGTGAATCTGTCAGAAACCACAAGAACACCTTCTTCTTCCTCCTCTTTAGAAGACAACAAAAATGGACTTAACACAAAACAGGAGGCAAATCCATCAAGTGCTAGTTTAGGTCATCAAGCACATTTTGAATGGAACCAGCAGGCAAATGCAGGAGCTATGGGGTCTAATCCTTTTGGGGCTAATAACTCTTATGGGATGAAAGTGCAGGGCCAAAATAGTAATCTGCAGAGAACTGCTCTTCTTAATAATCATGATTCTGCTGCTTCTTACTTTGGATCACCTCAAAGTCATCAGAACATGGTTTTCCAAATGCATTCTTCTTCTGCCCACTACTTTTCTCATGCTTGATGATAGTTTTGATATATAGGATCTTGTATTTGAATCCTTAATGGCTAGAATCATCACCGATCCTCTTTTTGTTTGTTCAGTACACTACTATGTTTTCTTAGAAGTTCCGTGTGAATGCCATAAGTTGGAATTTTGAGTATACTTTTAGTTTACTCTTTGAAATATCAATTCATGTCATATGGACTCAGAAAGAAGGTCCCATAATCTCTCAAGTTGAGACTTTATTTTATTGGCAAAAATACATTTTTGATCCTCTAATTTTATATAAAATTTCAATTTAGTCCCTTAATTTTATAAAAAAAAATTCCATCCTCTAATATTAATACTGTTAGTCTAAAATGATAATTTTTTTGTAACAATTGTTATTATTTTTAAAAGTTAAACTTAATATGTTAGCATTTGAGAATATTTTGTTAACATCTAAAATTTCTAAATGCCATAAAATTTTATTGAAAAAATACAATAAATTTTAATTATCGTCAAGATATGGTTTATAGAATAATTTATCTTCATATAATCTCGTGGGAGAGGGAAAGTTTCAACGCAAAGAACTTACCAACTTGGGTCATGTTTGTTATCCAGAATCTTGGGATTTAAGGCAAAGCTTGAGAAGGGAAAAATATCATATACACAATAAAATAATATTTAATTTATATCAAATTAAAAGACGCCAAGAGAACATAATCCAAGGGTAAGGTGAAGCCTCATTTCCTACTAAACAATATCAATATTGGGTAAAGCGAGCCGTCTATTATCCTCAAATATAAATCTAAGTGCTTAGGAGTTAGGTTGCCTCTCTAAGTGCCGCGACTTAAACCACAACAAAATAGTATTTTTTAGAGATTAAACATGTTATAAATAGTCACATATGTTACCTTTTTGTCAGTTGACCATAAGAAGGATGAGTTGTTCACAAGAATTATATTCAAAGAGAAAGAAGTAATACAAATAATTGAGAGGTCCATATACATACATGCATTATCTGATTGATACCTTGGAGCATTTAGCAATGGTTCTTCTTCAGAGATAAGATTATAATAAATCTAAAGTTAAATAGTGTATTGTAGTAGGCACATGCTGAACAAAACAGGAGTATCTCCCTATATATATATAAAGTGATGACTCATGCCAAACAAAGCTTTTAATTAAAAAAATTAATCAATTAATATTATTATTTCTCATATATGATTGATCTCTCTACGTATTTCCCCATTGCATGGAGATCTCTTGTGGTCTCTTCAAAAAGATAAAGAGTGTATATAGGTCGGGTTATCATTCTGATTTCGTGTTTGGCAACTCCAAACTGGCTTTTGTGAATTAGAGGGGACTTGGTACTTGTTTGGATATCATTATTGTTTCAAGTTACTTGACAATCGCATGCGAAAAGTCTAGACTTTTTTACACTGATTGAACCACGCTGAGCTAAGATTTAATAGCTAAGACGCTTAATTACTCAATGTTTCACCTAATTAAAAAGTTGACTTTATTTAATCTGTTGAATTAACTAAATTTTTATTCATCCTCATACAAAAGTACTTTAGATGGAATTAAGATTCGACTAAAACACGTTAGGAATAGTATTTATGAGTTATATAAATATTAAATCTTGTGATCGAGGAATTTTTAAAAGCATCTTACATGAAAAAGAATTCCTAATTAGATATGATTTATTTTTAACTTCATAATTTCGTAGTTCATGCGTGCTATTTTAACAAGTCTTTTTTTTTGGATAATAATTAGTCTATCTTAAAAGTTTCAATTAATTAAAATACAAAAAAAGTTGACTTAAACATCTTTCAATGGTAAATGTTACTAAATTGAAAGAGGCCACAAGTATCAATCAATTATAAATGTTAAAAAAAAATATCTAAAAGCATTCCCTAGGATTCTACAAGGGAAAGTCCATGTTGTGTGTTAAAAATTTAGGGTCTGGATTCTAATTCAAAATTGGATGAGTCATAGAGCACTGAGATTGAGGTATAATAGTATCTAATTCCATACTTTATTTGTCTTCACCTTTGGGATTTTGCTGCCCCCACTATTTATTTTTATTCATATATAATCATTTAGTTTCTTGTAGGGTAAGAAATATATATATATATATATATATATATATATATAAAAGACAATGAATTTCATAGTGAAATGATGTGATTTATAAATTCAGGTTGGATAACATGGTGTAAGAGATCAAATTTTAGCAATAGAGCTTCATAACCCCAAATATGCAACTGCCATTTTATCAAATAATCTCCATCAAATTTCAAATAATATTCCCTCTTGTTTTGTTTGCACATGTTTTTCATAGTTTGGTTCAATTTTATTTCCTTTTTTGCCCTCCTTACCCTAAAATTTCTCACATCCGCTCATTTTAGCCCTTTCTTAGGTGGGCTCAAGATGACCCAATTTAATTGAGTGTGAGCAAATACGTTATATTAACAGATATTTTGTTATTAATAGAAGTTAATCCGAGTAGTAAATAATTTGGTATAGTTTAAATGAGGTATTAGATTTAAGCCTTAACATATGCCGAAAATTTTTATTAGGAGACTCACCCATTATAGCCAGGTGCACGACGCGAGTCAAATCCGGATTTAGTTGGGCCAAAACTACGATGAATCGGATGGGTAAAAAAAATTGACAATTTGTTTTGTAAAAAAAAAAGGCAATTTGCTCAATCCTACTCGCCCTATCCTGATTTAATGGTAGAACTGGGCACACCATGGCATAAACATGATACACATTTTTAGTTAATAAGATTTAATACAGATGGTAAAAAATAGGTTTATATTCTACAAGGATGCACATTCGATTCCTGCTGCCGTTATAGGGGCTCATTTGGTATATGATATCATAAGTCCTCTATAAGTATTCTCTGAATCTTAGAGCTATGTCATAATTTTAGTGGGAGATTAGTACTTAACCCATCTAAATTTTTTTATATAAAAAAATGATATACACTTTTAGCTAACGAAATACACATAAATCACACGGTAGAAATTCAAAGTGATGTAGAATGGCAAAGTTGACTTATTTTGACTTGAAAGTCACTGCTTACGCATTAACATAATTAAATTTGATAATACTGATTTCTTAGATTTATCTAGTAATCAGAACATGGAATCTTTGCTAGGAGATTCTCACGAGAAGCAAAGTGGATTCTTTAACGATAAAATTTCGTACAATAAAAGATTAGGAGAAAGCAAGATTCAAGTGGGATTAGACAGGTAATATATTCTTAACAAATTATATAAAGATGTGTCCCTTTAGAATTTGGTCATATGAAAGCATCGTTTTGTGAATGAATTATTGTTATTATTATTTTTGTACGAATAATAGTTTTAAGCAAGCATCGTAATCATCGTCTTTGTGATTCTAATTGTACGGAGGCATTTAGTAATCAAACTATATATAATCTTAATTTCTTTAGTGTTCTTCTCATGTTTTGTCTCAAATCATTGATCCCTTTTACGGGGACAACCCAAATCCTTATTTATTTTTTCATTTAAAAGAAATTTCCTTAATTAAATATACATCATATCATGGGTTGGTGCTTGTATAAAATGCGTAAAAAATTGAACAAATAAAAAAGAGTTGCACAAAATTATTCTATTTATGAGACACTTTATATATATATATATATATATTATTTTTATTATATTGTTAAAATATTTAAATAAACATATAATTACAAGATTCATGAGATCTTAAAAAATAAATTATTTTAAAACTATAAAAATTAATAATTATTATTTTGTAAGATATTATTCTCTAAATGGGTCTTTTTGCCACCATAAATGTTATTGATTAGCTTTCTCATAATTACGAAAGTATTTCAAGTTTATTAGTATCCAACAACAAATATACTTCAATGACATATATGGGGGAAAATCGCTTCTTATTTATAGACATAGTATTCTTTGTTTTCTTTATATCATAATTTTTTTATGTTTTAGGTTGTTAAATTTATGGACAAAACTTTTATCCATTAAATTAAATTTATAAGTGAATTTATAAATATATATATATATAAGTATTCTAAAAATAAAAAATAATAAAATAATAAGTGTTTATATAAAAATTTATAAATTATAATTTATATTATGAGAGTTGATAAAAATTTTTAAATATTTATAGATAAATTTATACGTGTGTGTATGTATTTTAAACTCAAAAAATAAGTTATAAACTCACACATCTCATGTTAATCAAGTTCTTTTAAAATATAAAATTTTAATTGATTAATTTTTAAGTCATTTTTAATTTTGATAATAATAAAAAAATCCAATCATAGGAGTTTTATCAGTGCTTAATCTTGTTTTAAAAATAAAAAATATTTATAAAAATACTTATATATTAACTATTACCAAAATTCTTACATCAATCAAATTATATTAAGCTCACCTCCTTTCAATAAATAAATTTGTAAGAAAACATTTGTATCTTACACAAAAGAAAAATAAAAAAGACTTCCTTTTTGAAAAGTCAATTTCTTACTTTTTGCTAACTTCATTAGAAATATGCAAACAAAATCCGAAGAAAAGCATCACAAAGCATATGTAGTAAAGTTGTATTTGACTTGTTCTAAAATGGTCCTCAATTTGTGAGCAAGATGCCAAAATATCTAAAGTAAAAAAGAAATGAAAAGAAAGAAAGCGGGTGGATTTCATTTAGCACACTTTGTGAAATGGGCATGTACATAGCTTTTCTTACCACATTTTTTTTATTATAATTTTTTTAAAAAAATATTATACTCATTTATGATCTAAAGATAGGACGAAATCTCATTTCCTCTTAAATGATATTAATATTAAACAAAATAATTTATTAATTATTCTCAAATATAAACTTATATTATATATTTAAAGATTATGATATTTTTATAAAATTAAAATTATAATAAAATAATATTAAAAAGTAGCAGCATCTTTTCCAAAAGCTGAAGGAGGCCTTTTTTGGCAGGTGGAATGAAAAAGCACCTCCCCTCAACTTTATTCTTATCCCTATTACTAAAGTAAATAAAAATTATAGAAAAATTAATCCACAAGTCTTCGTAGTTTGTTTTAATTTTAAATCAGGTCTCTATAATTTATCTTAGTTCAAATTGAGCCCTTAATTAAGTATGAAATTATGATGCATTTAGAAAATTGTTTTTTTATTTGAATTTAATAATACCCGAATTTGAATTAATCAATAGCAGTACTCAATGTCATGTGTGACTGGAGGCGGGTGAATTGGCTATTTTGGGTCTTCCAACTTGATGACATATGAACAAGCATATTTTGGGAAGATTGGACACATTTTGGGATAGGTTGGTCATTGCTTATTCAGGTTTTAGATTGTGGGTGTATGAATTCCAAATGCTTTTGTGTGCTACCATTTGGTTATTATTAGTACTACACTTCAAAATCCTTGATTAGTGAGATAAAAAGTCTTACCCTAATCACTATCCCCCTTTCCCATGTGAAGACATTAATAATAGTTAAAAAAAAATAGCAAACACTTAGTTCAATTAACAAAAGTTGTGTAACTTTAACTAAATATCCGGAGTTCAAATACTAATAATAATACAATAATAATTTAACAATGTTAAATATTTGGTATTAGAACATTGTCATCCTTTAAAAAAAATTATTTTTAATTTAGCTTAACAATATTTAAATTTGACTTTATAGTACTGGGTTAATATGAGCTTTTAATAATAATTAAATAAGAGAGGGAATGAGAGAATTTAAGAAGATGATTAGGATATTTTTAAAATATATATTATATTAATTAAATAAATTTTATATTATAAGGATTAGAGGAGTATTTATTTTAAAGTATGCCCTACTTACTCAGTAGGTGTCAGCCCCTAATCCACTGAACGTGAACTTTGATATAGGTCAGTATGATTGCAGAAGAGTCAGTCCGACCAAAATGAGGTTTTAGTCTTCAGTATATGTCAACCCAAAGCCAAGGGGAAATAAAGGATAAAGCATTTTAATTCCATTCTCAGCAGGTTGATCAAGATTCTCAACTCTTCTAAACCAAGTCACATGAAGCTGACCATTGAAGTCATGATCTCCAAAGATCACATCTGTGATTCCCTGATCTTCAGTACCAGGTAACCAAGTAGCAACAAGAGAATCAATATTCTCTAAAAGCCATGGCTGTAACACTAAGGCCACGTTCAGTATGCGATATGGATTTTGATGGATTAGGATTAAGATTTGGAGGGATAGTGATAACGTGCCTTTAAAATTATATTTGGTATAAAGTAATATTTGAAAGAAATTATTTTATTAATTTTATTTTATAATTAATTATAAATTTTATTCACGGCAAACAACACAGAGCACATAAAAAATTCTCACTGCAACACACCCTTAAAGACTCCAATGCTTAATCAATCATTAAGGTCTACCTAATTCCTCATTTTCCCACTCTACTTGGGCAAGTGGGTTTGAGTTGTTTCTGTGTTTTTTTAATTTCAAAGTATTATTGTCTTTTCCTAATATAAATATATAAGTTGAATAAACTTAAAAAAATAACAGAAAATAAATATCTAAGTAAAATATTGTTTCAATAATACTTGATATGTTGTTAGTAATTGTCATATTTTAGTATTTACTATTTTCTAGAATTTTTTTATCATTTTCCCTAAAATTAAAACATCAATTCCATTAACATACCAAACACAACTTAAAAACTAACATATTTTTTCACATCTACCTCTATTTTCATAAATTTTTTTCCCATCATATCTAATGAGGCATTATAGTTTCTTTATTTGTTTTTGAAAAAATGATCAAAATCATTAAAACAAACATAAGGTCAAAATCATTACGAATCTAAATATTCCGAAATCACAAAGACTGGAAAATGTAAAGGGGAAGGGGGGATTGCTAACAACATTCTAAAGTCTCCTTGTTAAACTATTTCTCGTGAAAATAGTTTAAAAAAATAACTAATAATATTTTTATAAATAAGATAAAATATTTATATAGGATGTACAAGTAGTCGATATAGAAGAAATGAGCGTGGTATTTTTATAAATAAAGGTGAACTATTTATACCTAATATACATGCGACTAGTATAAAAGAAATTAGTAGTGACATTTTTATAAATAAGGGTAAAATATTTACACATGATATACACATGATTTGTGTAAAAGGGGAAAATATTTACACTTAATATACATGGGACCGCTTACGTTTTACATATACCTATTCTTTTTTCATCTTTTTGGTTCTCCGCTTGCATTTTAAGGTACATATTCTTCTTTGTCACTCTTCTCCTTTAGATTTGTGATGAAGGAAGAAAACACTTCGGTCTTTTAATGACGAAACTGGTTTAAGAACTTCTTAGATCTGAATCTAGAATTTTTTTATTCCAAATTTTTTATTTATTTTTTATAGTTTTATAAACCTGTTATAGGGAGCAACCAGTTTAGAAAAACTAATGATTTCTTTTTTTTTTTTACGGTACTTTTTAAACTGGTTATATGAAATAACTAATTTAAAAAAAATTGATTTTCTACATCGGTCGTACAACTATATAGAATATTAGACTTTCTACACGTGTTATATCTACACCAGATCGAGGTTGGTGTATAAGCCTATTTTCAACCAATCTAAAAAGTCCATTTTTTAGCATCGATGGATTATAGAAAAAAAAAATTGCCGAGGAAGCCATGTCTTCATCAATAACATGACTAGCTATTTAGGCCGAACTGTCTTGACAATAAGGTCTTAAAGCAATTGATCTGCAGATCTGGCTTATAATGGATAGAGTATGAACGTATCTTATAATCTAGGAAAGAGTGGTTCTAAGACATTTAAGGATGAAAAAGGAATTTCCTGGTAGTTTTTTAGTTCCACTTGAATTTATGAACACCTTGGCCTTGAAAGCAGATCCACACTTCACAAAGGGTCATCTTATTTCCTTTATAGTTTTGTATAAAAAAAGACCAATCATACAGTTGATCTGCACAGTTTCCATCTGAGGAGGATCCTTTCCAGCATTAACTTACTGTTTGATTCATGTCAGAAGCAAGTTTGGCAAACTCAATATTATGCTTAATGTCCCTAATGAGTCTCACAGGATCAGGTCTTTTCTTATGGAGGAGGACCAATTTCCTTTGCATCCAGAGAAGATTAATAAGGATGATGATACTGTTGGAAATCGTGCCCTAGGGGCCAATCATTGTCTTATGAACATTATTGATTTATGAATTTATTAATTGAGTTATCATATTATTTGCATGTTTACTATGATGACCATCCTTGGATAATTCATGATATTATCCTAAATGTCCCTGGTCGATCATCTATGTGGGAGCACAGATGAAATAAGACCAGTATGACTATGAAGATGTATAGAGATATAAATCAAAGTCATAAGCACATGTAAGAGTACAGGGTGTTGGACCGACCCGCTATGAGAGAACTGCATGGGTAACGTCATAAGCTTCTCTCATATACAAACCATGTCAATATGCCCTTTGACCTGAGATCATCATGGATTCCTACATGACAAAACGCTCAGCTTTGACCTAGTCAAAAGTCACTTTTGACCGAGTGATCATTAAGACTATGTTCGGGCTTAGTGGTTTTTCATGCGGAGGAATGTGAATGGTCAAGATGGAATTTGTCCCTCACATTCGTGGAGAGATATTACCGGGCCCCTCGATGAGTGAGTCTGAGAAATGTATGGCCATACTGTAATGGAAAGGTAGTTCCATTTCTATAGTCAGACTACTCAGGGATCGAGAAAGTAACGGTCGGGAATAGGAGGATGACATTATCCATGCCTCATCCATGACCAAAATATCGCGTGACAGAAGGGACATGATATGGTTGTATAAAAGGTTACATCGTTTATCGATCCTCATATGATTTGGGTAGTTGTTATGTCTTGCTAGAGACCGCTTGCGACTTGTGGGCTAGTATAGCAAATGGCCCACTGCCAACTTCATATGGGCCTACAGGGTCGCACACAAAATAGCCCAACACGAGCTATGATGTCCAGATTCATTGAATCTAAGACATGTCCAGATTCAATGAAAGATCCAGGTGAATGTATATATATTTATTTATATTTATATTCGTATATATATAAATTCGTATATATAAATATTATATATATGAGATATATGAGATTTAATTTATAAGGATAAATTAAATCCCTATCACGTTTGAATTCGAAATTCAAATTGATAGGATATCTCATATAAGAGATATTTATAAGATTTAATTTATAAGGATAAATTAAATCTCTATCACGTTTGAAATTCGAAATTCAAATTGATAGGATATCTCATATAAGAGATATTTATAAGATTTAATTTATAAGGATAAATTAAATCTCTATCACGTTTGAAATTCGAAATTTAAATTGATAGGATATCTCAAATTTGATTTATGGGAATAAATCAAATATAACTCAGTCTCATCTTTATTTAAAGTTAAATAAATAGGTAATTAAATCTGTGGGACGGATTTAATATTATTTTATTTAATTAGTTTCTTATAAAATTATACAATATATGATATTGTATCAATTCGGAATTAATATAAGATTAACTCCAAAATCCAATTACGTTAAGTGGAAAAACGCATAGCGTCCTCTATATCTGATTGGAGGAGCTACGTTTGAAAATAACACAGAACACAAAAGGCCGAACGGAATCTGCAAAAGGTTTGCAGACAAGAAACTGTCGAAATAGAGACGGAGACTTGTGAAAGCCTTGGAGGGACAGGAGACGCTAGCACGTCGTTCGTGGTTGGAACGCTGTTCGTGTGGATACCAGTAGAGGAAGCCGACCTGAGGCGTCGACTTCTTGTGATCGGAAAGAGACCACCGTCCGCGGAGAGAATCTGTGAAGGTCGCTGAGGAACACTCCGTCGATTTCTTGCGATCAGAAAGAGATCACCACCCACGTAGAGAAGCTGTGAAATTCGCTGAGCAACACTAAGGGTAATGATTCTTTCCACTTGACTTAAACACATACGGCAGATCCTGGCAAGGAATGGAAAATTTTTAAAGTTTATTTCCACTGCGTGTCTTCCAATTCCTTACAGATACCGTGCATCGCATCAATTAAACCGTCATTCTTCAATTGGCAATACTTGCTTCAACCAGATTTTGAAGGAATCAAAACTGGACTTAGAATGTTCAATACCTAAACCTCCAAACCACACAACCTTGGGAAAAGGAAAATCGATAAACAAGTGAAAAATAATTTCATCACATGAACAGCCAAACAAACTCTTCCCTGAGGTTTCTAAGTGATGTTTAATCATAATGTCAGTTGTGGAAATTGCATTATTCAGAATTTTCCAAATCAGTAACAGGTATGTGGCAAGGCTATAGATCATAAGAATTTCCAAAGGGGTTGCTAGGAATTAGATCTACTCAACATTAAAAAAAAAAACAGACTTCACAGAATAGTTCCCTGAGGCATTACCTTTCCAATTGAGCCGATCAGAACCATTTGTAAATGAAATAGGGATTTTGAGGATGATAGATGTTGTAGCCCGATCTTACAGAGTCTGAATCAAAGCTTCATTCCGTTTGATACCCAAAGTAGGGAGTATGCACTAAGAGATCCCATACATTCTGGTAAGTACCAGCTATGAGAGATCCTGATTGCATAGGCCACCAATATCAGTGGTTCAGTGGAATATCAGAGCCTCGCCCTACCTTCCATTCCAAATGATTAATAATGAGCTCAAAACTTGAGTAATGCCTTTCCAAACCCATGAGGAGTGATAAGGTTTTTTAATGAAGTAGTTTATCGATAGGTCAATATATATCCTCTCAAGGGTAGATCCAATTGAGGAAGAAGGGTGTGATGACAGAACTCTCCATATCTGCTTTGCTAAGAGAGAAAGATTCACTGTATCTGTAGATCTTAATCCAAGTCCACCATTCTGAACCGGTAGGAAAAGCATTTCTCTCTTTAGCAAATGCATTCTCTTTATGGACCAACCATACCCCAAAAGAAATCAGTGAATCTGGAGTCAATGTTATTGCAAATGTATCCTGGTAATCTGATGCATGATTATATTTGCCAAATTCAAGGTTGATTTGATTAAAGAAGCCGTGAAGCTTGTGAGAGTAATATCTCCTTAAGCAGCTATTCTTCTTTCAACAGCTTCAATAACCTGATTATAAATATCAGATTTGCTTCTAGCCGGGTCAATCCAAGTTCCTAAGTATTTGCCAAGCTTTGCTAAGAAATTGATCTACAATAGTCTTGAAAAAGAAATCTTACCCGCATGTGGAACATTTGGACTAAACACAAGATTGGATTTGGATTTATTGATACATCGACCAGACCAAAGGCAGAATAGATCTAGTGTGGTCCTCACAGCATTAAAATTTTCCGTGGAACATTCAAAGAAAAACAAAGAGTCATCAGCATTAAATTACTTATGTTTCCACCTCGATTGTTGAAATAATTACTTATTTATTTTTACAAACATGTCTTCACATTAACACACTGATATACAAATATCCATTCAACACAGATAATCTTAAAGTTCAAAAACCAGGTAGAGAAATAATAAAACATAAATTGAAAGCGGAATTAGGATACAAGGTCCTAACTTATTTCGAACCCCTGGACAAGTAGATTGTCTCAATTCAAAAGCAAGTGGTTTACTCAAGGAAAATCATAAGCACCCTTCTCATACTTGTCATAATTGGCACGATTCTTCATGAAGCTTGCAAACTTAGAGTCATATGAAATTTTCCTGATTCCAATGTACTCGAACCACCAACGCATGAAGCTACTTCCCTCTAAGAAAATCTCTGGCGAAACTGTGTAGTTCTTTAGCGACTCATAAACATACTTCTCAAACTCATCTAAATTCTTCATCGCCTCTTTCTTCTCTGCCTCACTGAATTCTGCACCCTTCAGTTTTTGGCACGAAATAAGAGCCTCTTCCACATGTGCCCAAAAACAAGAATCCAACGTCAATATATTTTCTACATTATTCGTTCTAACTATCGGCTGAGATCTCTGATCATAGTTTTGATCATCTTTCAACCACTTCTCTAACTGTTTATAACGGTGAGATCTTCCTTGATTTATGTAGTCTCTCTTTCCATCTTTGTAATAACCAGCAATGTCTAATGGTTCGACCATTCTCCTGTAATTGGTCCCAGCATAGAGCCATTTGGTGCGAAAAGTGGCACCTTCTTTCTGGGGTTGCTTCTCTGCCTCTTCCACCATTTTTTCCCAGTAAATTTTGAGTGGTTTGATGAACAAGTTAACGTCACTGTCACTCGCAGAAAATTGATCCTTAAAACTATCGTAGTACCCTCTTCTAGCATTCTTCGACGTCTTCTTGTACCATTCCAAGTTGGCCATATTTTCTTTCATTTTATTCAAATCCTTGTCTGGGCTAAATCGTTTCTTCTGATGATTTAGCACTTCCTTCAGCTGGGCATTCAATTCTTTTACCAAATTCTCCAGGTCAGTTCCCTGACACATCAATTTCAAAATCTAGGTTAGATGGATCCCTCTTAGTTTAATTCACCTTGACATAAAAAAATTAGTATTCTTTTTTCCAATAGAAGTTAGGCTAGAGATAACTAATTTATAAATATTAAAAAAATTAATTATATTAGTTATGAATAAAAAATATATAGGAATTTTTTTAAAATATTTTATTTAATCAACTATATTTAACATATCTCAATTAATAGAAACTCTCTTAATAGATAGTTTAGATAAAAAAATTACAATTTTAAGAACTAAAATAAATTAAAATCTTATATATAGAATCAAAACAAATCTCTCAACCTTAATTAGAGCTAGAGGGAGTAAAAGTTTTTGGATTAATACTATTTTTAATCTATCATATTTACCTTTATTTTAGTTTTGGTTTCTTAAGTGACAAAATAGTTGAAGATTTTATTAAATTATAGGGACCAATGGATCAAAACCTTAGGGACTAATGGATCAAAACCTATAATTTAAAACTTGATGAACCAAAACCTAAATAAGGATAAATTTAAAAGACAAAAAATTTGTATTAACCGAATATTTTCATGAAAATGAAAGAAAAAGATAAGGATTTTCTGCAATATCATCAATTATATAAGGAGGATTTAGAAATAAAGGCTGAGGTACCTGTAGCAGTTGCTGAAATCCCAGAGCACATAACTGCAAAGCGAGGCATTCCTTGAGAAGATTGGACATATGAGGGGTGATGTTGGGACCATCAAAGTGATCTCTGCAAATCGCCTTACGAGTAAGATTCTCCACAACCCTTCCATAATCACAATTTTGCTGCAATCCTTGATTCTGTTGACTTATGAGTTCTAGAAGCATCAGAACAGAAACAGGGCTTTCAAAACAAGAAGAGCCATAATCAGAACACAAGAGGAATATCCCAAAGGGACTGCAGGAATTGTTGGAAATTGCAGAGAAAATCAATATTAATGGGTCCTGAAGAGAGGCTACATGCAAAAAACAAGAGTTCAAATTAGAACTTTGCGACATAGCTTGTTGAAAGTTTTGGTCTCCAATAAGTGGAGAACCAAAGGTAATGCAGAGTGGACGCTTGTGTTTTGTTGGCTCCATCTTCTCTAATAGGCATAAAGTGAAAAGAGAAGCAATTGATCCTCCAAAAGCATGCCCAGTAACAATCACTGGTCTTTTCAGATCAATCTGCATTATTCAACAAAAGCCCCACATCTTAATATCAACTTACTTGTCAGTCTCGCTCAAGTTTAGCACATTGTTTTCCTAGGTAAAGTTTCAATCCCCCGGAAAGAAAGTTTTCACTTAGATAATGAGGTATTTAGAATTTTTTTTTTAAAAAAATAAATATCTCTATGAAAATGTTAAAAAGATATCAAAGTCATCCTAATTATTAAAAAACAAAAAAAAATTAAAATTTAACGTTATTACTTTTTTTTTAAATATGCCTATATCTCCTATGCGAAAATTTACACCTTAACCTTTTCATCTTTCTTGACTATATTCTATGTTATTGAAGGAAACCAAGCAGTACGTACCTCGGATCTGAGTTGATCAAGCTGGGTTCGATATGCATTGAAGAGGGAAAATACAGACTGATTGAGAGAGAAGATGGGGTTGGTTATGGAACAGATAAATTTGAAGGGGTTGTCGTCATCGTTGATCGAAAAAGGAAGCAAAGAAGGTTTAACATGGTTTTGGGTAGTCCCAAACGTTATAATCGTCAAACCTGATTCGTTGCTAACTTTTTTCCAGAACAACAGATTCTGGTTTGAATGGGTTTCTGTGGACAAATTGTAGATAAGTTTCCATAAAGACGTGAGAATGTCAGAGCTGACAACAGAAGAGGCAGACTCTAATCCACCACTGAATCTGCAATAATTATAAGAAGAAGAACAAGCAATTAAGTCTAAGAAATAGTAAGAAGCTGAAGTTAATTACTTAATTATCCTTAAGGAAAAAGGAATAAAAAAATTGAAATAATTCACTTACACTTCAGCTTGGTTCTGGGCCATTCTGAATCCTCAAACAGTTCAAGAGCAACCTGAAAGTGATGATATTTTAAGCTTTCGACCAGTAGGCTTTATATATAACTAATCATCTGATAACTTACATGGGAAGGGGCCAGCGCTTGATAGTTACATAGGAAATTCATTGGAAACCGCCGTGACTGCTTATAAGTCAATACGCGGGTCTCAAAGTCTTTCGCTTTATTTGGTTGTGGGATTTTAGAGGGAAGGGGAGATGAGGAGAAAGTATGTGTGGTTAAAAAAAATAGAAAAAAGGGAATGAGAGAGTTTTTATTATTTAGTGCTCGGGGTTTTTGGAGGGGAAATAATTTTTTTATACTTTTATGACTAAATTATCTTTTATATATTTTTAATATTCTAATTATACCCTCAAGTATTTTTTTTATTTTTCTCACATATAATTTTTTAATGCTAAAATTTAATAAACATAATAAATTATTTATATATTATATTAAAATATATAATAATTATAAAATTAATAAGAAATAATATTAAAATTTTATCATATTTTTTAATTTTATTACATATATAAATGAGATAAAAATTTTTAAGATTTATAAATTAAAAAAAATAATTTTGATATGAATATTGTAAATAAAGAGTAAATAAATTTAAATAAAGAGATATGTGTATATTTATCAATTTTTAATTAATTCTACTCCCTTTTCCTCCTGAACTAAACAAAAAATATCATTAATTAACCTCTTATACCTTCTCTTAAATTAACCTAACATACCCTCCCTTCAGTTGAATCAAACAAAGCCTTCAGGTCATTATTCTGGCTACCTCTCATATAAAAATATTTAATTAATTTAAATAAATTAAAAAAAATTAATTAAATTAATTATTTATAATGATAATATATTAATTTTTTTAAAATAATTTTTTAACCATATGTATTTAAATTACCTTTAATAGAAATTCTCTTAATATATATAATTATATAAATATATTTTGAGTAGAAAATTATAATTTTAAAAAATAAAATAAATTGAAATTTTTTATTTTTAATGAAAGGAATATTTTTTAAAAAGAAAAATAGAGTAAACAATCTATAAATAATTTAATAACTCGTCGTTTATTTTCTCATCCGAAAATAATGAATCCTGCACTTCATATATATATATATATATATATATATATATATATATATAAAGTACCGTTTGGTCATTGAGGAAAGAAAAGGTGAGTGTGGACACAAAGATGACAAAAGCAGAAAAGATCAACACAAATATATATATATATATATATATGTGTGTGTGTGTGTGTGTGTGTGTGTGTGTGTTTGAGAGTCTTATTTGTATAAAAGATTTAAAAGAAAAACAATATAAATATTAAAAAGGATAAAGTATCACCTAATATTTTAATATTATTTTTCAGGTGTGATCAATATTTTAATTTTATTTATGATACAATTTTATCTATAATTTTTTTAATTTAATACAATTTCACTCATAATCTTTTTAATTTGGTAAATTTTTGGTGTTTGAGAAATAAGATTATGGGTAAAATTGAATCAAATTAAAAATATTATGAGTAAAATTATAATAAATTAAAAATATTATCATAAATAAGATTAAAATATTAGTCACACTTAAAAAATAAAATTAAGATATTAATTATTACTTTACATATTAAAAATCTCTATGGATAAGATGTATATAAAAATATAGTAGTATAAAGCCCTTCTATATCCTATTAAGTTTTGAATTCGATTCTTATACAAAAAATTTATATTGAAAGAAATAATTATTAATTTTAAAATTATGATATCTGATAATAAAATCTGGTTAATATATATATATAAATGTAATTGAAAAAGATATTTAATATGTAAGGTATATATATATTATTTAACGGAAGAAAAAATGTTTAGTTTATATAAAAGACAGTGAAAAGAATATTTTTGTTAAATAATAAAATGTATTAAAATAACTAGTTTTAATTATCGTTATTAATAAGATATAATAAAATAGGTAGAAGATAATTTTATTAATCAATAATAAAAGAATGGGAAAATAGATATATAATATTAGAAACAAAATTAAAGCTCTACATAACATTATTTATTTTCATTTGAGCCAACTTCTTCTTTGGGACAAACCGTTTTATATTCTATTCCAAATCAGTAGCCCTTCCTAAAACCAGGTGAGAACGAATCTCAAATTCGAAAAAAAGAAAGCTTAAAAAACCACTTTCAAACAAACCCAACGCCCGATTCCAATATTTACAAGTAATGCCTCTCTGTGTGTGTGTGTGTGTATATATATCGTAAATTACAACGTATAGTCTTTTAAAAAAATCTAATTATTTATACCAAATTAGCAGGTAAATTTTTTCCAGAAATTTTGATTATAAGCGAACTTGGGGGAGGATAAACATAAATAATCCTTTTTTATGACAAGAAAAAAAATCAATAATCCTTAAGGAAGAAGGAAGAAAGGTTGCAATTCACCCACCCATCCACACACACATACATACATAATGATTAGCTGATAGTTACCAAGAAGGTTCGCTAGAAATTAATTGTGGGGAAGAATCAAATTTCTAAGTCATCAATGCGTGTAGTCTGAAAGTCTTCGAAGTCGTTACCATCTTTTTCATTATTAGAATTTAGGATTGTTTGTTTATTAGAATTATCCTTTATAGGCATGTTTGAATAGGATTTTAAAAATGGACTTATGAAAAAAAAGGGCTTTTAAACAGCTTATAGAAAATGACTTTTGAAAAAGAGATTATAAAAAAAAAGTGATTTTGAATAAATGAGTGTTTGGATAGTTATTTCGAAAAGTACTTTTGTTATTGATAAATTATGAAAAATGGTACGAGTATTAAATGAGGAGAGATGAGAGGAGAGAGGAGAAAGGAGAGAGGAGAGAGGGTGTAAGAAAGAAAAGAGAGAAAAAGTAGGAGAGATGAGAGAGAATGTAAGAAAAAGTTGGAGAGATGAGGGATATTGTAAGAAAAAATAGGGATAATATAGTAATTGGTTAGTTCATAAGTAGTTTACTGTTCCATAAGCTACTCTGACCAGCTTATCTAAAACTTTGATTTTAAACTATAGTTTAGTCTAAAAATTTGTTTGAACAAATATGACTATTTATTTTAAAATTTCTCTAAATTTAAATTTTGAGCCAAATTTTAATTTTAAACTAAGGTTTATAAATTTTTAAACAGTCACTATATTGTGTTTGGTACGCGCTTTTTGGGACCCCCTCCCCTTGCGATGTTCGGCTGAGAAGCGTATAGCATTAAATATGGGACCCCCTCCTTCTAAAGTTTATAACACTCTAATATACTCATTTGTCGCTAATCATTGATATCATCTTCATAGTCCAACAAGCCGAAGCCGTCAAATAAGTTTCCACACTCGGCAAGTATTCTCCCATCTTTCTTCTCTTCTACTTTCATTATTCTATTTTCCTTTGGTCTTTGATACTTGGTAATAGTATTTTCAGACTACCTCAATCCTCACGTACGTGCATAGACCAATCTATTATTGTATTGATGGATCTAGGTTTTATTAACCTTCTGAAAATTCAAACCATAAAATATTATCAAAATTATTTTCCCTAGAGCTCGCTTTATAATATTGATCTTTTACATTATTAGAATTTAGGATTATTTGTTTATTACAATTATCCTTTATTTTTATGGAAAATCACATTTACAGTCACCTGAGATAGGGAGGTCCTAAATCAAGTTCGTAAATTTAACAAATCTCTAATTAGGTCATGGACCCAATTTGAGATTTGTGAATGTTAGTTATTTTACCACACTGTCCCTCTTTTTTTCTTTTTCTTTTTTTTCAAAAACCACTTCTTTGCATTTTTAGAAGGCCACCTTTGTCAGCGGCCACGGCAGCTACCTTTTGGTGACGGTGGTTGGCAAATAAAACTAATAAAACTTGCAATTTCCAGTTACTTCCAGCTATCACAGGTATATGGCACTACTCGAGTTAACTCAGGTTACTCTATAGTAAATTCAGAAAAGCAGTTTATCTTATAAAATGGTAATGAATTAAATATATATCCTGCAAAACAAGTCTTCTATTAGATTTTTATCATCATAACAAGGAACATAATGAAATAACCGCCATATATAAATAAAATTAGAAACACTTGCGCCAATTAACTGCTACTGATTGGTAGCAGTTTGGGTGATAACCGCTACTAAGATATCATGTTGTTGCAGTTTATCTGAACTGCTACAAATTAACCAATTCTATTTAATGCTTTTGTAGTTTTAAGGCGAAACTATAACACTTCATTTAGGAAATCAGGAAGAGGAAATGAAACAGCTCTCTACCACATGTAGAACAAATTCTTATTAAAGTCAAATACAAGCATATATAAATCCCACAATTCAGAGTAACATCAAAAGGCTCTAAGGGCCCGCTTAGTTTGCTGAAAATTTGAGGAGGGAAAGGGAAAATTCAATTTTCTCTCTGGCGGCGGACATTTGGTTCACTTATTTTCCAAGAACCAATTTTTCAGCCTACCCTAATTTTTCTTTAAAGGTGGGAAAATCGTATCCTGCCTATTTTGGTGAGATCCCATTTTTCCACCATGGTGCCAAAGTGCTAAATACAAATTTTCCCTCTGATTATATAAAAAATATGCTAGAACGAGAAGAGCTTTGAGATCGTAGCTGTTGTGAAGAACTTGCCATAGCAAGCTTCTGCTTTATCCAAATCTAATAGAGTGTGCAAGATACCAAAATCTATTGACGAAGC
Organism: Leucaena leucocephala; assembly: GCA_037074615.1. Taxonomy (NCBI): domain Eukaryota; kingdom Viridiplantae; phylum Streptophyta; class Magnoliopsida; order Fabales; family Fabaceae; genus Leucaena; species Leucaena leucocephala. The sequence goes on along the minus strand of CM073542.1, from coordinate 20,119,113 downwards.
TTATGCTGAGAGGTGGGTTCGTGGACTTGCATATATATATATATATATATATATATATATATCATTTGTCTTTGTTTTTTATATGACTTTTGGGGGGAAGCTTGTGTTTTTGTCTCCACTTTCTCCATCTTCCATATATCTCATTTCTGTTTGTTTTTAAGTCATTATGGACCAAGAATTGGGTGAGTCTCTGTTTCCTATCTTGGCTATGTATTTAGCCATTGTTGTAACTGCTAGGAGAATGCTTTAACTATGCTTGTCACACTGGCTAGACATGGCCATAGGATTAGGCAAATTTCTATGAGGTCGTACAATTTAGATTTTCATCAAAAACGTCAAAAATTGATAGCAATAATATACAACGTGACACAACTTGCTTCAACCATATTAGGATGTACTGAGCTATAGTTGACAGATTGCGTCATATGTTAGACACAATTGGGGGTTGAAAACTACAAGAAATATGTTGGTTGATGAGCAAGGGGTTATATTATATGAAAGGGTTATAACCCATCATGTGGAAAATAGTCACTCAAAGGGAGTTTGAAAGGTCTGGTGAAACAATAAGCAGGTACTTTAAGGTTATTCTGAATGCCATATTACGATTGCAATCACATCTGTTGAAAATGCCAGAGTCTATATAAGATGCTTCACAAGATGAGCATTAGAAATAGTTCAAGGTAAAACATGTTTAAAATCTCTTTTGATGATGTTCAAATGGATTTTCCTATGCTGAACTTTATTTATGATGTTTGTGTTATCATAGTAGTCAAGTTGTACTAAATCGGTTTTGGTGATGTTAAAATCGACTATGTTCATGTGGTAAGGATGTTTGGGTGCACTCAATGGGACTCACATATGTATTGAAGTTCCTACTCAACACAAGGGTTGTTATCGAAACAGAAAAGGAGACATCACGACCAATGTCTTAGGTGTATGCTCTCCAGATGCTCAATTCATATTTGTGTTTCCTGGGTGGGAAGGTTCTACTGCTAATGGGAGGGTGCTTAGAGATGCAATAAGGAGAAGACATGACCTTAAAGCAACAATTGGAAATTACTATTTAGTGGGTGCTGGTTATACCAATTGTGAATGATTTCTTGCTCCATTCAGAGGCAAACGATACCACCTTAATGAGTGGAGACAAGGACATCAACCCTAGAGTCCATATGAGTGTTTCAATATGCGACACTCAGTTGTTTGAAATATGATAGAAACGTGCTTTGGTATAATGAAGTTGAGATGGGCTATACTTTATAATCCTTCATTCTACCCAGTTAAGATTCAGAATAAATATATTGTGGCATGTTGTTTACTACATAATATAATTTGAAGAGACAATGTATCTGATTTACTTGATGCTAAAATTGAGTTCTTTGAATAACCTAATCCAATATCTGACAACCCACCCATTGAAACAATGCAAACATTTAACTCATGGAACGACATGAGGGATCAATTAGCCAATTACATGTACAAATTGTTTTTGGCTAATTGAGAGTGATTATGAAGTGAATTAATGTTGTATTACCCCTTTGTTATGGTTATGCCTATGTACTTTGTGACACTATCATGGAATCAAATAATGACTGTTTTCTATATTAATGTGAATATAATGTCTGTTTTGCTAATTTTTATTTATATATTATGTTGAAGATTTGAATAACCATTTTTCTTACTTATGAGTTTTAGAATGGAGGACTCCAATAAGGTGAAGTTTCACTGTTGGACTTGTGAGGAAGATAACCTACTTGTTGAATGTCTTGTGGAGCTTCGCATGGAGAAAAAGTTTATGGCAGACAATGGCTTCAAGTTAGGATATGCCGGTCGTTTTGAGGCTATGTTAGCAGATAGAATTCCTGGGAGGGGGATAAAAGCAACACCTCACATCCAATATCGGATCAAGACCATAAAGAGTTGGTGGCAAGTTGTATATGACATGGTTTATGGCATCAACACCTCTGGGTTTGGTTGGGATCCAGAGAAAATGTGTGTCACTATTGAGAAAAAGGTATGGGATGAGTACATCAAGGTAAGTGTGTCATGACATTGCAGTTAATATGTTGTTATTGATTTCATGATTGAAGTGTTTATACGGTTCTTTCTCAGGTGCACAAGAGAGTTGTTGCATTTCATGATAAGCCTTTGCCTTACTTTGAGCAACTATTATTTGTGTGGGCCAAAAATAGGGCTCTGGGTGATATATGCAAATCTCTTGGTGGGATGAAGACAATGAAAGTCCTGAGTCCCCACCACACGAAGTTACTACCACTTTTGAGTTGTCTCATGCTGGTAATGGGACAAATGCTACTCGTACAAAGGTGTCTTTAGCTACAAAAAAGAAATGAAATATCCTCCTTTTTTTACATTTTAGGGATTATTTAGTAGAATTTAGAATACTTCTAGGGCCATTAAAGTCAAATTATACAATCTGAAATTTTACTTCTCGCGAACACTGTTCATTGTGTAAATTCCAGCAGAGTGACATAACTTCAAAAAATCATAACTAATTCTAGAAAAATTGAAATGAAGTGGTTCAAATTGCTACACGAAGCTAACGTAATCCTATTTTAGGAAAAAATAACTCGTTGACCATGCCTTGACCAGGTCCATGTCAATCAACGTCCAAATTTTACTGTTCATCATGCATTTTTCCCTGATTCCAGTACTTTGGTCCCATCTTTGCATAACCTCTGCACTATCCAATCCCTATCTCCTCTCTATGATTCTTTGGTCCTCTTTAAACATACCTGTGGGATTGGGATTACATGGAAGGGGATGAGATTTCTGGAGAAATCTTAGTAGCAAATAGTAACTAGGGGTGAAAATAGGTCAGACGGCCTGATAGAGGCCTTGGGCTTGGCCTGAATATAGCCTGTTATAAGAAATACACAGGCTCATGCATATATCTAAGCCTATTTTTCTTAAAAGGCCAGGCTTAAGCTCCTTGAAAAGCCTGTTAGGCCTATCAGGCAGCCTGTTTATATTGTTTAAAATATTTAACATAAATATACATACAATAGATGGGGGATCGAACCCCCGACCTATTAAATAGCATGAGACAACATGACCATCAAACTAACCAATATTACTATAAACTTTCTTCTTCTTTTTTATATAACAATAAGTAAAAATAAAATTTGAAACATAACCCTAGAGACCAACAAAACAAGACCATCGCGTCTCTCTATCTCTCATTCTCTCGCAGAGTCACAGTGGCGCAGTGTAGTTCTGAATCACCCTCACTCTCTTAGTTTCTCAGCTTATTAGCAGCAGTCCTACACTCACTCTCACTTTCAGGTGGCTTTCCATTGATGAGGCGGAAGGAGAAATCATCAACGACAGAGGCAAACCAGAAGAATTTCTGATTTTAAGGGAGGCGGAAGGATGGGATTCTTCTGGGTTTTGCTTCAATTTCAGAACCCACTCGCGATTTACCGATTCGTTCCTTCGATTCCCCAATTCTCTGATGATGATGCTCCTCTCCGGCAGGGTTCATTTTCGTTCGTCTCTTCTGTATATTTCTGCTCAAATGATGGATTTTTTTTTATTCCGACATCTACTTGTGACTTGTGAGACGAATCTTAAATTTTTCTGAGTGTAGTTGGTTTTTTTAGTTTGGGTCTATTTGTTGGGGTTGTGCTTTCTCTGCCTTACGTGTGGGATGATCTATGTTGGTGTTGAACTTGCTGAGATAAAATCTGGAGACCTTGGCTGGTGCTTGGATTTTAGAAATATGGATTCCCTTGCAATTATAATTCTATCTAATGCTTAAAGAACCAAAAATGTTGATCATGATACCGTAGGAACCAAAAACTTTAAATTGATACTAGATTACTGCACTGTTGTTATTGTAAAAGTGAACTAAATTTTTCTGTAATGTGCTAGTTTGGTAGCGTAGGATAGCTAGAGAAGCTAGATCTTGGATAATTTGCGTCATCAGGGAATGAAATAGAGAGTAATCAGTTGATTCATTTGCTGTCAATAGATCCTTCGTTCAATATCTAGGTCATAACTCTTTTATAGGGTAATTGAAGATCTGCACGCGCTTCAAGTGTTTTGTGTGAAGGGCTTTACTTTTCAATGGTGGAACTTAGTTTTGTAGGATATGCCTTTTATGGAAGCCTGTTGTATGGCCTGTTGTGGAAGCTTGTTATCGAAGCCTGTTATAAAGGCCTGCAAGTATAATTATAAAATAGGCTCTTTTAACAGGCTTCAGGTCAGGCTAGGTATATTTATAGGCCAGGCTTATGCGAAAAAATTAGCCTACAATAGGCTACAGGCCAGGTTCAGGTTAGATTGTTATTTAACAGGCCTGGCCTGTTAAGATTAAAGCCTGGCCTGGCCTGGCCTGTTTTCACCCTTAACAGTAACCATACAATGTATGCAACTATATGCTTGATGTTACTATGTGTGTACTTAATAATCATGTTTGCATCATGAGAACATACATGCTTCCATGTTACTTAATTATAACATATGGCCATAGTATAAAAAGAAACAGAGCATTACTTAATCATACATGCCTCACATCATCAAGGTAAGAAAATATCACATAAAATATTCAAGCAGTATAAGCATACAAGTAGGTAAGTCTACTACCTGACATGTAGCCTTTCCTTCCAGCTCCTAGCCTTGTCTCTAAGGTCCCTTCTTTTCATAGGTTAGAGCCTATACATAACATAATATTCATAAGTTTTGTCCAGTCCCTCAGCTCCTTAGACTGCTCCTGGCTCCACTAGAACTCCTTCCTTTCTTTCCTTCTCTCTTTCTCTCTTTTTCTCTTCCTTTTCTTGCTAGATCCGTGGAGTGACTTGAAATGGGAGGGGAGTGGCCTATTTATAGGTGAGAGGAGGTGGAATGAATGGTCTAGATTAATTCGCAATGAATGGCTCAGATTGCTTGCTTCCTCAAGAAGCTTTGCCTGTATCATCACGATGACATCACCCTTCTTGATGACTCACCACTAATGACATCATCCAGGACACCTCAGGGGTATATGTGGCGCAATGGTGGGGCCCTTGGGACACCTCACCAGCTGATTTAGCCTTTCTAGAGAGTTCTAGAGTCTTTTCCCTGAATGGACGGCCGAGATCGTGCCACGTGTCCTCTTGCTTTTTCTCCTTTTTCTCTAATCATGCCATGTGTCCTTTGCTTTTCTTCTTTTATTGTAATCATGCCATGTGGCACATTGTGGGACCCATTTATGTCCGCTCATGATTCTAGATCACTTTACCCAGTTCTATCTTGGACGGGTCACTTTACTTTATTGAAAAAGCACTAAAATAATATTTTAATGCCTTTTGGGCCCACATTACTCTTGAACTACGTTTTTGGGCCTTGGATTATTATCTTGGGTTTCTAACCAAGCCCAAATACTCTGGTGGCTTGGTTCTCAAGAAATATCCTTAGTAAATTACCAAAATGCCCTTAATATCTCTTTAGTACTTCTAGGGGCACTATTGTCTTTTTATACCTTACCAGAGTATCTCTTGACCCTGGTCAACTATTCAGATACCCTTTCTTGATTGTTTAACCTTATTCAAATGATCATAATGCCCTTCGTCTGACTCTGACTCCATGACACAATATAGTGGCATACCTTCAGTGGCATTTTCGTAATTCTTCATTTTTCTTGGTCTTTATTAGCCCTGGCCCACATACTTATCTAAAAATATCATTGGGCCTATAAGGTGCTATTATGGACCCTCTGTATGATCCCCTATCTTCATGGGCTCAATTCTCGAGAAACTGCCCTGAAACCTATTTATCTAATCTTTTAATCCACTGTAAATTCTGTAGTAAATTCTATAGAACTCCTTTTTCAGCTTTGTTAGTTTCAGAAATTCTTATATTAATTATAGGAATTTACTGCCATATTTCATCTGATTCTGAGGTCCAAAGAATACTGTATTAATTTTTCTTCTCTTCAAAACTTAATATAAATCTTTCAGGACCTCATATCAAAACTCTGTGTTGCATCAAACTGATCAGCATAATTTTCTCTATTTACTGAGATCTCTACTCAACAGGGTCTAGTAGCATCCCTTTTTCAGGCTATATACTGGGCTTCTAAGCCTAAATAAAAATTGGGATATGACAAGAAACATGACAACAATGAGTTTAACCCTTTGGTTAAGGTTTTCCGTGAAGCGACATCAAGCTTTGTCACAATAATTAACCATAGTTCAACTTAACATGTCCCAAGGTTTGAAGCCTTTGACTGTTATATTTTGTATGTAGTCATATTTTCTTTTTGTATAGGCATTTAGTATGCCCTTTACAGTAGCAGTTGACCATATTTTGACAAACTATGTATTATCATGATAGTATGACTGAGGCAAATGTAATATAATTCAGTTTATGTAACAACACGTTAGAATCTATGCCTTCATGATGTTTTGATGATACCAAGTTTGACATAACTCTATAAATTTTTTTAATACTTTGCCGGATATGGCAAGTTTATGTTAATATAGCCTTCATCATTTTAAACTTTAGCTTTTTCTGAATATACTCAATCTCAAAAGATTTGTCAGGAGTTTAAGCATTGATTAAGTGTATGAACAATTAATAATAAACTTATATTATAAAGGTCAAGTTCTAATAAGGTTCATATGGCTTTCTAAAAAATATATTGTATTAATCGATTAAATATCATTAATTCGATCAACATTTTAATTAACAATAAGAATAGAAAATAGAGCATCACATTGATCAGAATATTCAATCAAATTCAATATAATTTGATAAGATAAGTTTATCTAGAGATTCATCAATGAATGTTAATGAGAAATAGAAGCACACTTGATGATTAATTCAAACATATATATAGTTCAAAGCATGATGCAAGTAGTTTCAATGTAAAGAGATGAATGTTAGCGAAATTTATAGTATTAATCGAATAATTAATCTATTAATATAAATTAATCGAATTTTTAGTCGATCAATGTCTTAAGAGAAGTTGATATAGAAATATATTAATAGAACAATTAATGGATTAATGTATATTAATCGATTAATGAATTTAAATTTGATTTTCATAAAATAATTTTAAACTAATTAATTGTATAGTTAATGCATTAACATAGATTACTTGATTAATAGAGTTTGCTTTTGACTAAAAAAATAGTTTTGAATAAATTAATCGAATAGATAATCGATTAATTAGAAGTAATGGATTAATTGACTTATCTTTTCAATTATAGAAAGCAACTTCAAAATATTAATCGAACAATTAATCGATTAATTGATACTCATTAATTGATTAATTAATTAGTTAATTGACTTTCCTTTTAATAACAAAAAGTAATTCCTAACATTAATTGAAAATTCAATCGATTAAATGATGCTCGTTAATCAATTAAGTATCATTAATAGATTGATTAATCGATTAACTTGACTTTCTTCCATCTTCTGATTATCTTTGAGTTTAAGAACAATAGTCATTTTTAATTATCATAACCTACTCTATTTAACTCCAAACATAGCAAATGACATATCCCTAGAAATCTCTCTATATTTATTTTCCAATGAACTAAATTTGACTCCAAAATTTATTTTAGATAGAAAGATATGATCAATTTAGTAAGTAGAGGTTATGGCCAAAGTGTTAATCCTATGTTCCATATTGTGAATAACATATCTCTCTAATATGGGACTCTTTGGTGATGAAATTGATATTATTGAACCGCATTATGAGTCTAGTTTCATATGAATCAAGTTTTACCTCAACTAGATAAGTAGATCTTGAGTTATGGTTGAAATACTTAACCTATGTCGACGTAGAGCAAAATAGAGTAGTGAAAAATGAAGAGATTAATCGATTAATTCAAGAAAACATATATATTTGAGTTGATTTAATGATAATCATCTTCTCCCTTTACTATTCTTTCACTCTTTTGTTTAATTGATCAAGAGTTCAATTAATTTCTTGATCCTTGAACTTAATTAATCGAATTCATAGTCGATTAATTCCTTATTCTTCCAATACATTCTTTAAAGTTTCTCCATATTAATCAAATCCAAATTCAATTAATTGTGATTAATCGAATTGGAGTTTGATTGATGTTCAATTTTCACACTAAACCTTAATCGATTACTCAATATATTAATATCTCTATGTTCTGTTCTTAAACTAAATTGGAATATTGGCTTTTGAGTTTAGTCCTGTAACCACTTTATTTAATTGAATTTTAGTAGATAAAAATTTGATATATAAAGTGAGAATTAATGTAATAGATTTAATATCGAAGAGAATGAATAAGAGAATGATATGATAGTAAAATATGACATATTTATTTAGTTGAATTCATAATCAATAGTTTAAACAATAATTAAGTATATAAAGAAATAATAATCAACTTATATCATAAACATATTAAATTCAAATAAAGATGACTTTTTTTTTTGAAAAATATACTACATTATCCATTTGATATTTTACTATTTTTTTTTTATTTTTCATTGTCAAAACATATTTTTCAAGGAGAAGCTGAGGATTATTCCGAATTGAGTTCCACGTGTTCCATCACGAGAGGTAAAGATTGAGCAAAAGAAAAAACCATGGAAGTTTCAGAAAGTGACGAGCATGGGAGACGAGTGCATACAAGAGGTAAAGACCAGCAATGCTCACAACAGCCCAGTAAGATGCTGTAAGGTGCACACGAAAATAATCAAATAATCCTTAAAGTAATAAGTAATATAATTATTATTAATCATTTAATATTTATAATACTTTTTATATTTATATTTATTTAAATTATAATTTTTATGTTTTATTAATTTTTATATGAGTAATTGAATGTTTTAATATTTTGATTTTATATCAAAATATAAATTTATTAATAAATACTCACTAAAGATAATAAAGTTATTTGTATATTTTTCTACCTGATTTCCTATCACTTTTAATTAATTAAATATAATTTTTTTTATCAAACTATTTTTTTTAGTACTAATCAAATATCTATTCAGTCAGTAATTTTTCATTATATTCTCTTCCTTTTCATTCTCTTTCTTTCCGTTTCAACCATTTCCGTAAACTAAACGGCCCTAAGATATCTCATACCTTGGTTCACAATCTAAAAAGAGAGGCAACTAAAAATATAGAACACAATAAAAAATATAAGTATGTTAAGAAATCTTCGTAGCGTCTTGTAACATCTCAAATTTTAAGAATTAATTAAATAAATTGAGTTGAGCCAAAAGTTGAAAATATTTAAAGTTCAGAGGTAAAAAGATAAATTAGCCTATAAGTCCGATTATAAGTATAATTATGGAAAGATATCTAAAAAATTAAAAAAAAAATCTTAGAAAAATAGAAAAGATGTTTTGAAGCTATTTTTATGGCTTGGAGAAATTAATTGAAGGGTAGAGCCTGAAAAAGAATTTATTTGACCAAAATGCCTATTTTCAGCTTAGATTTTAAAGAATTAGAGGAGAACATAATTATTAAGTTATTTAAGGGTTCGGAAAAATTGATGAAACGTTTTTTTGGGAATTTAGAAAATTTATGAAAAGGTTTAGTTCCTCAAAAGTTGCCTAAATAATTTTAAAGCTTATTATATTTTCTAAAAAAATTAAGAAAAAATAGTTAGAACTTTTTGTTTAGCCTACAAATTTTAGGGCAACTATTTTATAAAGTAGATAAGATATTTAAGGTAGAAAATCCTTATACCTTATAAATGGAAAACTATTCCTAAGTTACTTATAATTTTTTTTAATTCTTAATTTGATACTGTATTTTTTTTAATAAATCCTTTAATTGTACTATATTAGTACTATTGTCCCTTAAACTTTATCTATTTAGCATTGTTAACTCTAGTATAAAAGTTAATTGCGCTAACATAATAAAATTAAATGATTTATTAAGGAGAAAAAACACATAGGTGTCAAATTAAAAATTAAAAAAAAAACTATAGGTACCTCAAAAATAATTTTCCTAAATATTAATGATTAATTCCTGAAATTTATTCGAAAATCTCAATATTGATTGATAGGGTTAAAATGGTCAATTCATTATCAAGCCCAAGGATGAATTTGGTACAACACGTGCTTCAATTGGCCCAAGAAGGAAGAGAATCAGATTCATCAATTTAGGTCCATAAAATGCCACAACAATACTAGACTTATCTGATAAGCTTGCTTGTGTGGGACAATAAGCAATAAAATAATATCCCACCATTAATTTAATCACCTCAGTAGTTCCACCACTCCCTCATTTGCGACCCTGAAATAGAAATAAGTGAGAGGGGGACAGTTGAAGACGGTGGAAGAGGAGAGAAACAGAGAGGAAGAAGAGTAAGCAAGAGAAGAGATCCCTTGCATGCAAGCCGATTAAGAGGCCAAGGCAAGTCCCCAAAGCACTACAAAAGAAAGAAATATTTTATAGAGGTTATTTTATAGTTTTTCTAGTAGTTTTAACATCAACAAACAACTTTTCTAGCAGTGGGGCCAACCGTTAAAAAATCAGTTGAAAGAAATAGTTTTTTAACGATTCATAGGAATTGCTATTCATGATTGTCAAAATGAAAAAAAAAATTCTGTTTCATTTCAACGCTAGAAAAAAGTTGCAGGAGAAGGTGAATGTGACAATGTTAGTACAGTTCAAAATTGCTAGAAAATAATAAGGTAGGAATTGAAATTTAAAAATTATTTGTAGTGGTTAGAGGAACTGCTACAAATTTCTTACATAAAATTTTTATTGTCAAGAAACAAAATTTTTCAAAATTGTACTATATTTTCTAGCAGTTATAAACACCTAGAAATTTGGCACCATTATGAACCAACATTGAATTTTGTGAAAATTTTCCCGTTATTTTGTAGTTTTATAGCTGTTATAGAATCGCTAAAAACTGCATTCCCTCGTATGTATGAGTTTAGAAAAATTAACAGAAATGATGCCCAAGTGGTTAAAGTGAGTCTCCATGAAGATGTCGTATTTGCCAATGAGCACTTAAACAGAGTTACAGTGAAAATATGGTAATTTAATTCAACGATGTTAATCCGTTTTCCATAGTAAGTTATGCCCCTAAAAAGCATGTTGTCATCACTACTGCTAGCATAACATTTCGTCATGAATGTGCCTTAAACTCTAGAGTTTTTTGTAAGCAATCCTTGATCACGTGCAACCGTATAAAATTTGAATCCATTGACATTGTATGTGGTAAACCTTCTTGCATGGTCTAATGAACCGAGTGAAAGAGTTTTGAGTTCATGTGTATACAGATTCTTGTTTACGTATTCAATGTGTAAATCAGCTAGGGACTCTTTATGGACTTTTTTATCAATGTTAGCAGAATGCACACGTCTTTATAGCTATCGTCTAAAATAATTTCTAAACTCATTATAATGAAATGTAATTTGTTAGAAGAGTTAGTGAGGAATAAATATAAAGTGTAAAAGTTAATGAGTATATAATACTTACTGTATAAAATATTCAATTTGACTGCAATTTATTAAAACATAACTGTGTCTGGAGTTTCTCTGTGGGAGTGAGTATGAAGAATTCATACCCTCTAACTTGTTTTCTAATAGGAGGAAATAAAGTTACGTAGAAAGACTAGGAGGATAATCATCAATGTGATAAGAGTGGTTAAAAAGATGTCTTCATACCATGAAAGTACCTTAGAACAGAAAGTTAAGACCTCATCTCTAGAATAACCTTCAACTATTGACTCCTTTGGCTATGTTTTATTTCTAACATATGATTTTAATTTCTCTAAATACCTGCAGGTTAATATTCTATTAATAAGATGTGAGCAATTGAAATAAACATGTGAAACGTAAAATACATGAATAAAATACCATTTAATACCTCTCTATAGGGTATATCTATTAATATTGGACTGAACCAGCAACCTTTGCTTCTCAAATAAGTGGACACAGTCAAGTTACTTGAATTATTGAGCCCCTGGTTAATTTCCTTAAAATTATTATTAAATAAATGAGGGTATTTTTGAAAATAAATTTACATCTCTAATATATTTATAGCTCTTATACGTCTTTAGTTTTTTTAAATCTCAATGAATTAGATATTTGTTTCTTATGAAAAGATTCAGAGAGAAATATATATATATATATATATATATATATAAACACATGATATGTTTTGTAGCATATAAGAAATGTCTAAGTGGAAGAATATTCAATCAAGATAAAGTATTACGTCATGTTTAGTTGGAGGGAAGTGTCGGTGAAGAAGTGGAATTCATTTCTTATTTGGTATAATAGAAATCACTTCTACTTTCACTTCTAACATTTTAGATAATTTTAATTTTATCAAAAAAGTTAGAAATTGAGATGATAGAAGTGGAAATAATTTTTTTTGAATTATTTTACCCCAATTATAAAATTCCTAGACAACTTTAACTTTTCTCAAGTTATAAAAAAAAATATTTTAGACCATTTTATCCTCAAATTATAAAAAATATATACATCAATTTTATTCTTATTTTCATCCTACCAAACAAATTTTTAAAATACATTTCTAGATTAATTCCACTTCCAATTCCATTTTCACTGCCATTTCCATAAAAAAACTCTTCCATCCTACTAAACATAATGTTAAATTGATTTATAAGTGAGGGAGTTGTGCAAATGTGATACCCAGCCAAAACAAGTTGCAATAATTAAAGGTTTGGTAAGAGTAAATATTATGTGTGTTTAGATTCACTCTAAACTAAGTTTATAAAAAGGTTTCTGGCCTAAACCTTTGTTTGAATTTTTTTAAAAGTAAATAGTCATATTTATCTAAAAGAACTTATAGATCAAACCATATTTTAAAATAATAGTTTTGAATAAGCTATTGGGAATAACTTCTAAAACAGAAAAAGAGTTTATGGACTACCTAATTACTATTTTATCTCTACGTTTTTTTAACATACTCTCTCTTCTCCTTCTTCTATCTCTTTTGCTCTTCTTCATCGCCTCTTTGTCGCCCTTGTTATGCTGTTGCCTCCACCATCTTCGCTTCCAGGGCTACTTACACAGTCATCACTTTGCCAAAAATTGTCATTTATGGTTTTCTCTTCAATTGCTGGTTGCCATCGCTAGTCGTCAATTGAAGAAGAAGAAGCACGGGATGATGAATGGAGGTCATTGCTAGTTGTCTAGATTTGGCTTTTCTCTGTCGCTACTCTCTTTGTTAACTACCAGATCTGGGGTTGTCGCTGGAGGAGGGATGGAGAAGATGAACTCGAGACGGAGATGAGAGGAAGAATGAACAGTAAATTAAACTAATAATTAATAATAAATATAAACTAAAGTAACTATTAACATATTTAATTATTATTTTATCTCATACATTTTTTGATAATTTACTAATCAAAAAAATTATTCTAGTAATAACCATCCAAATACTCATTTATTCACAATCATTTTTTTTTCCATAAAGAAGAGTTTATCCAAAGACACTTTAAAAGCTTTTTTTTTTCATAAGTCCTTTTCTCAAAAGTCTATCTAAATATAGGGCTGTTCATGGGCAGGGCTGGGCAGGGCAACCCCCCTGCACGGTGCCCTGCCCGAAAAAAGCATGGGCTGCATTTTGCAGCCTGATGCCCGGCCCTGCCCGATAAAAGCCCTAACCATTTTGGGCTGGGCATGAGCGGGCTGGGCGTGGGCGGGCTGGGCGGGCCCGTTGTGATGCTCTGCTCATGTTGGGAAAAATAATATGTAATTATAAACTTCTAAAATAATATCATATTCATATGTCTTCAAGAGTTAAATAATATCTATAATCTACTAAAAATAAGGTAACAAAAATATAATAATTAAAGTATTGAAATTCATTGCATATAAAAAAAGTTTTAAAGTCTAAGTAATTTGTAATTGTAACTTTGTATAAATTTTCTAAATATTGACAAAGATGAAGCATCTAAAAAAATAAAACAAGCAATTATAATTTATAATGTAATAATATTATGATTAGTAAAATTAAAGAAAAAAAATCAATATAGTTATAAATATTAAAAGACGTAACTTACTTATTTAACTATTTAGATTTTTAAAATGACCATTTAGTCATTAGTAACTATCATATTCTCCCTTCCAAGTATAGTATCTAGGGAGAAAAGTAAAAAAATAAAAAAAGAATAAGTGCCCATGGGCAGGCAACCCCCCTGCCCAGTGCCCAGCCCGAAAAAAGTATGGGCGACATGTTGTAGCCCGGTGCCCGGCCCTGCCCTATATTTATCGGGCTGGGCAGGGCTATTTTTTCGCGGGCTCGAGTGAGTATACCGGGACATGGGCTTTATGAACACCCCTATCTAAATGGACCCATAATTGAGAAAGGACATAATAGAGGCAATGGGTATTTTTTTAATTTAGTTAAGGATATAATCTCTTTGGAGATTTAGAGCGCATAAGATTTTCACTTTTTCTAATAAGTGCTCTTCATAGAATTTAAACTTGTGTTCTCCTCCTTATCAGGGTGAGACCGTTTACCATTTCAAATAACAGTTTATTGGTATAGGTAATTTATTGATATTGTTGAGAATTAATTTATCAAGTTGTAAAAAATTATTATTTATTATTTATTAAAGTAGTTTAATTTGTCATAAACAACCATACATTCATTTGAACGCTTTAAAATTTAGAGGTTGATTTACATATAACCTAAAATTTAAAGAGATGATGAGTACACATCATTTTTATAAAAAATGTTTCTAATTAGTATATGTATCTATGTATTTGGTGGAGCTTAGATACATTTTAAAATTCTCTACCACCAACATAGAGTTGGTGTAAAGTTTCACTATATCCCTTTGAGTCTCGAGTTCGTTTCTTAGAAAATACATTTATACTAGAAGAGGTAGTTACAAAATCCGAAAATGGATATCAAACTCTTGCCAAAAGAGAAATATTATTCTCTAACCAAAAGATATTATCAAAAAGAGATCGCAAGAAACAAGAATACTAGTCCAAAGAGATTGAAAGTAATGGGATAGAATTATTTCTTTTTATCATTCTCTTTTTCACTACATGGATGCATAAATGTATAAGATTTGATCTGAACAAAATCTGATTTCAGCCCTTAGTATATTTCAACCCAAATCCAAGAGGAAACAAGGGATCATGTGGTTTAACCCCATTAGCTGGTTGATCAAGATCTTCAATTCTTGTAAACCAAGTCATGGGAAGTTGACCCTTGAAGTCATGATGCCCAAAGATAACGTCTGTGAGTCCGTGAGCTTCAGTACCAGGTAACCAAGCAGCAATAAGAGCATCAATCTTGTCCAACAGCCATGGCTCTAACACTAAGGGTCTCCCAGATATCAGAATAACCAATGTTGGGAATTTGTCTGCAGTTGAACTGATAGTGTCAGGCCCATTAAAGGGGATCATAAGCTCAGAATTGTCACCTTGTGACTCAGCATAGGGAGCTTCACCAACAGCTACAATGGCAAAAGATATGTCATTGCGTTCTAGGGTTTCTTTTGATGGATTCTTCTCATAAATAATTTCTGTGTCTTCTCCTACAGCTTCTTTAATAGCATCCAAGAGCGTTGTCCCTAAAATAGTGTTCATTCAATGGTTAAATGTAGCAAACATGAGGCACAAGAAAGTAAAAGAGTGTTACAATGCATGAAAAATTAGCATTAGCACTAATCATAAATAAAATACAAGCCATCCATCTCTTCATAAATATACACAAGAAAAACGCTGAACTTGAGAGTTGGGCAGGAATAGAGGTAATTAATTGTTGGACGAATTTTTTTCAATTTATGAATTGGAAGAGAGACATCTCAGACTGATAGAGTTTTAGATGAAGTAGGGATGTTTAGGGTAATGGATAAAGAGAAGATTTATTTGAATTATTTCTTCTTTTCCCACATGGATTGAGAGTTTAAGAGAGTTTAAGAGGAATTTCTGAGTCATTGATTCTCATTTTCTTCTCTTGTGTACCTCCCACCCTAGAGGTCCCAATAATGACAAGTTTCAGTAATCATGAGATAATCAAAATCAATAACCTTTTATAAAAAATAAACTAGTCTGTAATAGCAAAAATAATGCATCTATGATTTATGAGAATGAACAGAGAGCTTTGGAAATGCAAGAAAAACAAAGGCATACCAATTGTAATCTGACCACCGAGTCCTTGCCAATCTTTTGTCCAGCCTCCACATTGATACCCAAGATCATCTGCATGGCTTCCAGCTACAAGAATCCTATTGGCTTTTCTATTCAGTGGAAGAAAAGGTTTGGTTTGATCCTTTCCATTTTTCAACAGAACCAACGATTTTCTAACTGCTTCACGTGCAAGTTCTCTATGTTGCTGCAAAAATAGTGGATAACAAAACAGAACTTGAGAAGCCTTTCAAAATGCAGGGAGATGTACAGGTTCAATTGTAGGGATAACATACAATCTTAAATTATGGGTAAAGAAGTAATATTAAGGGAAACAAACTCATCTTAATTGCTTACACTTGCGAAGGGAATTTGAAAATATGCTGAATTATTCTTACCTTGCAACCAACTACATCTAACAAAGATCTGTCAGAGAAAGGTGATTCAAAAAGACCAGCAGCAAATTTCACTCTCAATATTCTTTCAACAGCATCATCAATTCTGGCTATTGGTACTTCCCCTGATTCTACCAGAGAGGTCAACTGTTCAATAAACAGTTGGAACCTATAAGGCACCATCACCTGCAAATTTTCTGGAATGGATGAAGAACAAGAAGGGGGAGGGGGAGGGGGATGGGAAATCTAACCATGATAAAGGTTTCTAGAATTGAAGATCTATACCATGTCGATTCCAGCATTAATTGCTGACAAGATGCATTTTCGGTAAGCTGACCCTAAAGGGATGCTGTTTGGGAAATCTGGCCAAAGCCTTTCTAGTCCCTTTGAGTCAGAAATTACAAAACCCTATAGCAGAGCCAATGGAATACATTGAACAAGATGATTAATTCAAATGCAGTGAAACGGATGAAGAAGCAAAAGAACTACAGTTATGGTAGTGTATTTTTTGGATTAACCAAACTGAAAGGAGCCTCATCCTCTTTGGATTAGAGACAAAACAGCAAAGAAGAAACAACTTCATGGTTGTCTTACCTTAAAACCTAGCTTTTCTTTTAAAATTTCAGTAATAAGGTAATGGTGAGAATGGAGTCTGTGTCCATTCCAACTAGAATAAGAAACCATAATGGTTGAAACACCCTGTGAAATGCTGTCCAAATAAGGAGAAATGTGAATTCTTTCTAACTCTTCATATGACAATACTGTATTTCCTTCATTTTTGCCTTTCTCAGTACCTCCATCTCCAACAAAGTGCTTGGCACAGGCAATAACCTTGTTCCTGAAATATTGATAACTTAATGAAACCAAATTTGATAAAAACTGATAATGACCCCTAGTTTGGTGAGTTTCCCAAAATGTAGTAACCTATGCCTGGATCCACATGATCAAGTAGGCAGGTGTTTATGAGAAATCATGCGTAAACACTGCAAATAGAAAAACAAAATAACAAAAGGAAGGAAAATAAATAAAGTCGGGCTGTTGTCAAACGTCAGTATAAATTCCAATTGGGTGGTACAGATATTTATATTGTCAGTGTTTCTATAGAAAACATATTTCCCCAGGAACTGTAGTTTTTCTCTACCTTCCAGCCACAAACGGATAACCATGTTGATGTCCTTGTGGAGGCTGGCCCTGCAAACCTGAAACTATAGAGGTCATCTTTCTGATTGTATCAGTGTCTTCGCTGTAGCTCTCATAGCATCTCCCCCACCTGGGATCTCTGCAGACCTGTCCGTTGGTTAATTCAAGTGAAATGAATAAGATAGAAGGCTATTTTAGTTAACCATGTTGTTTAACCTGCTATTAGGAAATGAGAAAACTTCATAAAGACAAACAAGCACGACAGAGAGGAATCACAGGTCAGAACTCATATACTAATGTTTTAACAAGTATGAGGATTATAATCACAAGTTACCCGCTATTTCAAGCATTTCTACAGTATTAACATCCACACTGTGCAATTTAATAACATGACTGTCTAATAAGAACACGATACGAGTTAATTATGATGCTTTACCGCAACACAAGGAGCAAAGGTATAGTGAATTCCACTTGCTCTAACTTCAAGTGCTGTTGCAGCCCCAATTCTATGAGCTAATTCTACATCTCTACAAGCAGCAACAAGTAAGAAATTAAAGCTCAATTCTCAAGAACAAAGGCATCAATTCTAGTAAAGTAAGCAATTACGTTCTCCACCCACCCCGTCTTGTATAATGAACAAAAATCAAACACCATTGAAACTTACAAATAACAATAAATGGAATATCATCATTCTAATCAAGTTCAAGAGAAAGCACCAACCTAGATGCTCCGAGGCCAATATTGTGAGGATATATAGTGGAACCGTATATACTATTATTACCATGAACCGCATCGATCCCATATATGAGCGGAATGCCTAATCGCGACTCGAGAGCTGATTTTTGAAATCCATCCACCATATCAGCCCAATCCGACGCCATTGCATTTTCAAAAGGTCCACTCCCTGCAGCACTGAGGATACTCCCTTCAAAGAAAAAGTAAGCAAATATCAGAACCAGAATAGCAATGATCTCAATCTTCAAAACATTTGAATGAGAAAATGATGATGACTGAAAATAGTACCAATAGGTAAGCCCCTAACGACGGAAGGAGTTGCAACGCCACGCTCGATTTGGGTCATTTGACCAATCTTCTCCTTCAGAGTCATTCGAGAAAGAAGATCTTTCACACGAGCTTCAATAGGTTCATTGGGATTCTTGTAGACGCAATCCATGTCCTCCAATCTGGTTATACCCACAAATCGGCTTCAGAAGACGAAGGTATTGTGGAGAGTGTAGATTTGCGAAACGTTTTGGAGCAGAGTCTGGTCGTCATGGCATGGGAAAAGTTGCTAGTTGGTCAATGCCTTGAGGTCTTCGCTGAAATTGTTTACAATTATTCCCCAATTATAGAAATTTGTTAAAAATATTTTAAAATTATCCTTAATTAAATTTATTAATCTCTATCTCAAGCTCATATCTCTCACATTAATTTTCACTTTCT